>RAHM01000553.1:0-200339 GCA_003713295.1 Parotia lawesii | reverse complement strand
CTGTATGAACAAGCGCAAGGACTCCCTGTGTATTTACATTTGACCACCAAATAATACATCCAGTAAAGGGACAGAGGTCTTGTCGCAACACACAGCAGTCCAATACAGGGGCTTGGACTATTCCCTATTCAGTTGTTATTTGTCCCTCTGCTGCAGCTACAGCTTCTATAGTGTCTTCCCACAGATAAAGGGGTGCAGATGGATTAAACGCTGGGATTTCTGGCATCCCCAACCCTGGGTATTCCACCTTCTGCACACTCCTACCCTGGGATTCCTTTACTTTTTTTGTATAGGTAGTCCATCTATATCCTTCTTATCTACCCCTCTGTTGAGGAGTAAATGGAATCGTCAGTTCACTTGGCTTTTCCTTGCCATGCCTGGAAAGTGCCACTGTGGATCTGTGTGAGGTGATTCTCAAAAAGGTTTCTGGAGAAAGAGAAGACGACAGAAATTAGCCCTACAGGAAGCTGGGGCAAAGCAGTATCCACTTATAGGAAATTTGCAAATCCAAGGTAGGATAGGGAGGCAATTGCTGTTTTATCCATCTTTATAACCTGTCCAGGAAAGGAAATGAAGGGCACAGGTGCTTCATCTATTTCTGTTCCAGGATACAGAAAAGCCTTCAAGAAAGGTCTTCTGTGATGGCTGATTATGGACAACCTCACTAGGATCTGTTATTCTGGCATGGGTCATCCAGTCACCTTCATTGATCCCTTCAGCACAGCTGTCTTTTAGCAAGAGAAACAGTCACTCTTCTGGAAAATGCTCCTGTTATTTTTAACAAACAAAGGGTTGTAGATGCAAAAAGGCTTTGCTAACTACACTAGAAATGTTTATAACTCACAGATGTTGCAACAAAGGCAGTGGCTCTGATGCCATGATGATTTTTTGCCTTTTCTTTTATACCCTTTTATACCTTTTTATAACTTCTGTATTCTTAGTGGGTTTTTTTACTACATTCTTAGACTTATTTGTCAAGCTAAGAGACTAAACATCTTAGAAGCTTCATAGTTAGGGATCAGAACGCCGCAGACACCAAGGTCCTCTCCAGAACACATTTTGTAAACTAAGATAGAACCATCCAGGGGAAGGTTCCTTGGGGAGGGGGGCTCACTCAAGCCTCTCATTGGGGAATCTTTGATAGATATGCTAATTAGTAAGACCTATAATGTTATACCCGATGGATCGTGTGTGTGCATTGCAGTGTGCATTTCAGCGCATTCCACCTGGACGTGGTGCACCTAAGGATTCTTAAAATAAATACAGAGGTAAAATCCCTTTTCCCTTTCTAACCATGTTTGATTCTTGATTTTAAGACCAGGAAAAGGCATCAGTTGCTGGGGACTCTGGTGGGACACTAGAGACCTTGAAACTCGCAGTCTTGGGTTGAAACACATCTTGTTTTGTCCCTCTCTCTCTGCTGGCGAACTACAGAGGCCAAAACGACAATCCAAGACTGGGACTGTGACTAGGGCTTTAAGACCCAGTATGGAAAGGCAAAAGCACGGAAAGGAAGGTGAGTTAAGAGGGACCGGTATTGTGCTAGCACTAAGGAAAGGTTAAGGTTTGAAAATAGGCTGAGAAGCCCATGAAAGGGGAAAGCTTAAACCCTTCCCCTACAGATCTGTAGAGAGGAGGGACGCCCTCCGTTGAATCCACAAGAGCCCAGAGGCTACAGTCTGCACAGTGGCAGGAGTAGCTTAGAGGCTTGAGTAGTTAGTTGGTTACTTGAGAAGTCGAGAAGCTGTGGGTTTGAATCCCACCKAGACCAGAATTGCATGTACATGCATTTACTGCCTGCTAAAATTAGTTGCTTTTTAGTATTTTTAAGTGCTGTAGTTTGTGTAGTAAGCTAGATAAATTGCCTAGTAAGTGGGAATTTCGAAGCTGGATTGCAGGCTGAATTCCGGAGTTAAAAGCTTTTCTCCGGCAGAGTTTTCCTGTTTGTGAGTAAACATGAGTGGTGTTTTTTCAGATGAAAACATGAAAATTCCCCATAATAGACCTTTAAAGTTGATAATAAAACACTAGAGATGGCTGACAAAGCAGAGAACTACTCTAGACACCCGAGAATTGATCAAGCTGTCGACATGAGTTTGGCTGACTTTAAAATTAAGTCAGGGAAGCTGGCCTCGCTTTGGTAGCTTGGAGAATGATTCCATTATTGACCCGATGGTAGAACTGAGATCATTACACAGGTTTGATGAATTAAGATATGCAGAGCTTTTTACTATATATCTGAACAGAGAAGAAGCATATGTGATAGAGAAAAACAGCTTAAAGATGACTTTGAGAAAGAAGAAGGGAAAGAAAGCAAAGCTGCCGCAAGCTAGCTAGCTTAGATACAACCAGAGAAATCGGAATGACATATGTAAATATGGTAGCCTCAGACTTGCACTACGGGGGGGAGTCTTCCCCCCTCCCCCCATTCAGCCACCACGGCAGCCCGCACAGGTGGGAGTAGGGGATAGAAGAGCGAGACTGCCAGTGGGAGTGGGGGTAGGGGGTGGAGGAGCCGCACTGCCGCCTCCGCCACCGCTCCCGCCCCCCGCAGTCCAAGAAAAAGGACAAGCAGGCAGTGGTTTCAAAGCCAGATGCAGCTGGCCAAGCAGCTGCGTTGCGCAGCCAACTCCAAGCCACAATCAGCTCGGCACAGAGCCTCCCCCCCTCCCTCTTCCTTGTCTGGAGCAGAGGCAGGCTTGCCACCGCCCCCTGACCGCCCCAGAGGCAGGGAAGAGGCAGAGTGGCCCCCTGATTTCCCCGAATGTGGAAATGAAAGCGGAAATGGAGACGGGCAGTTCCGGCTGCGCTCCCCAATAGGGCAAACCGCAAGCTTCAGAGCTAAAGATAGGCACTGCTGCTCACATTCCCGACTCTGCGGCGCGGCCAGTGTTAAAGCTGGAGGCGGACGAGATGGCCCCGACCCAAGCGGCTCTTGCGGAGCTAAGGACAGAAGAAACTGCTTGCAGCCCCTGCCTCCCTGCACCTCCAGCAACGTAAAAAGTGAGGCAGTCCCTGATCAACATTCAGCTGAGATAATCTCTAATACCAATGAAGCAGTTTCAATTAAAATCAAATGAGATGATTCCGATACAGATAGTTCCTGCGGAGAAAGTGGTAGAAAAAAGGGGACGATAGCCCAAGAAGCAATGAAAGCAGTCAGTCCCTGTTATAAATTGAGACACATGCTCCAATAAAGTGTCCAAGCCAATAAGAATTTATTCAATTAGCAAGTAAGCAAGCGAGCAAAAACAGCGCTGGGCGGCCGGGGAGCCTCCACTCCACCAACGGCATGCGCCTTTCCCTTTTACAAGCTTCATTTTATACAGTCCTATTTCCTGTGTTCGTGGCTTTTCTGGAGTACTCTGCGCATGCTCCARCAGTTGCTAGGGGGTCTTTTTCTGCCTTCTGGTGGTCGCATGATGAAGGCTGATAGTCTTCCTCTCGTGCCCTCTCCTTGACTTGTCCTTATTTGGTTACAGCCTAGCTTTTTCCTGAAGCTTGCAAACATGATTAGGTAAGCATATTGTACAGATGGGTTATATCACAAAAGGGGGCCCCCTGCCCTTCCTGCAATGTACATCCTTTCGCATGTCCCTTATGCGCTGACTCAGTGAACAAACTAGTTCTCATTTATCACAGTCCCGTTGCTAAACACACAAGGTCAAAAGCAAATAAAAAGAGGGGGAAAAAAACCTATGATAGAAGTACCTCTAAGACAAGCTGTGAGAAGTCAGAAGGTGATTTATATAAAGACACCATTCTCCCTCGAAGAACTACAGCAGTGGAAAAATTTGATTGGAAGATAAAAAGACAATCCAGAAAAAGTAGCTATGTGTGTAGAAATAGCCATAAAGTCCCACAACCCAGATTAGGGTGACCTGAATGTTAAGCTAGATGAATTATTAGATAACACAGAGAAAGAAATAGTCAACAAAGCTTCTATATCTGCTATAGAAACTCAAATTGCAACTGAAAATCTCCAAAGGTCAGTTAATGACATTTATCTCCTAGCAAACCCAAGCTGAGATCTCAATGTCCCAGAACAGATCGAAAACCTGAAGCGATATCAGAAATGGGTAGTTGTTAGGTTAAAATGTGTCATTCCTAAAGTAGTGAATTAGGCTAAGTTGTAAAAGATCAAACCGCTGCCCCCGCGCCACGCCACTGCCGCCGCACCCTGGAGACTCAGCAAACAAAGATAAACATAATAAACCCCACCACAAGAAGAAGTGTGAGAAGAGAAAGTCATCTGACACATTAAAAAAAGGTCCCTCTTTTCCCCTAGCCGAGGACCAGTGTGCAATTTGCAAGAGAGGCACTAGAGAAATGTGTGTCCAACRCGAGCAGAAAAGAAGCCCCCGTTCCAGAACTAACTGTAAATACAGACTGACAGAGACCAAAGGCAACTACCCCAGCAAAGCCTTCGGTTGTAGCTAAGCTGGGAAACATGATGTTGAATTTCTGGTTAATACGGGAGCAACATATTCTGTGTTAAATACTTCAAAAAGTAAACTGAGTCAGGATACTGTGGATGTGGTCAGAGTTACCAGATTAAGTGAAACAAGGCCTTTTTCCCAACCTTTAAAATTTAAATTAAGAAAACACTGAGTAACTCATCAGTTCCTGTATATGCGAAATTCCCCAATGCTATTATTGAGCAGAGATCTATTAGAGAAATTGGAAGCAGAAATTAAGTTTTCCAAAGAAGGAAGAGTGAAAGTTATAACCCCAGAATCTAAAATTATCGAAGCAGCTGCTATACTCGTACAAGAATGCCATGGAAAAATTCCCAAAGTTAAAGAAGCTGTCATTCAAATAGTGTGAGCTAATGATGCTCCTAAGAGATCCAAAAGAGCTGAACTTGTGAGTATCACACTCAAAGTAGGGGCTACATCAGTAAGGCAAAGACAACACCCTCTGAAATTAGAAGTCCACAAAGGTTTAGTACCTGTGATTGAAAAGTTTCTCAAATTTGGGTTGTTAGTGTAATGTGAATCCAAATACAACGCACCAATCTTGCCAGTAAAGAAAGCTGATGGTAAAAGCTACAGATTGGTACAGGATTTGAGACAGATTAACAACAAATGACATACACCCAGTGGTAGCGAATCCCTACACACGCTTGACAACACTAACAAATGAATTAGGGTGGTTCACTGTTTTAGATCTCAAAAGATGCCTTTTTCTGCATTCCTGTGCACAAGAATAGCCAAGAACTCTTTGCTTTTGAGTGGGAGAATCCTGAAACAGGGAGAAAGACCCAGCTCACCTGGACAGTTCTACCACAAAGATTCAAAAACAGCCCAACCATATTCAGAAACCAGCTGGCAAAGGAGCTAGAAGACTAGAAGAAACAAAAATGAAGAAGAGCCATCCCAGGGGAAATTCATATGAGAGGTAAAAATTATTTGCAGAAGTATTTAATGGCTCTGAGTTCCACTTTGCAAAAGCTCCAAAGATTCGTCATGTTATCCAAACCAATAGGATTGGACACCGCTGCTCATCCATTCCAGTCTGGAGACTGGGTCTACATCAAGTGGTGGGACAGTGACCCCTTGCAAGCCAAGTGGAAGGGACCATTTCAAGTTTTGCTGACCACTTTTACTGCAGTCAAAGTTGCTGGCAAAAGAYGGTAGATTCACTACTCCAGGGTGAAGAAAGCTTCTGCTCCCAAAACCACCAAGAAGACAGAGACTGATACACATCAGAAGGATGCAGTTTAAACTGTTTTTTACATGTTTGCTGTTTGCCCAACTGGTAAACATGGTTCAGAGATCATCCCATGATTTGCATAAGACTATAATCTACAATGTGTCCAAGGTTCTTAACAAGAGCAATTGCTGAATCTGTACACAGTTACCACCCCTGGATGAGAGGGGTCACTGGCCATTGATTGGCATTTTAATGGAAAAGAACCACACTAAAATGTGAGAACCAATTAATAGCACCCTTCTACCCCCCATACCCCTGAGCGGCCTAATAGAGCATGCAAACTATATAGTTCCTTGTGCGATTGTAAATGCCACGGGAAAAGCCATTCTTCCTTCATATTGTCATAAGACCCATTTCAAAGAAATAATAGACCCAAGAATTGCAGCAAAGATGAAATTGACAAGGTGGAGACTGGCTCAGCCATTTAAGACAAGGTTGTATTAGATATGTGGTGATAAAGCCTAGAAAGTTATGCCCATGAACGAAGACCAGGCTTGTGCTATTAGGGCTGTAATCCCAAATATAAAAATTTTTGACCATCTTGAAAAAACCAAATGAGAAAAAGAAAAGATCTCTTAATCCCCTCATTGAATATCCCACACTTTTTCGTAGTATAATCAGAGCCCTCGTACTCTCTTACAGAGTAGTTGAACTAGAAGGACCAATTATAAACATCTTGGCTGTCATCAAATGTATTGAACAGCATACTGCAGATGCAATTTCAGCCTTACAAGAAAAAGTTAACAATGTGTCCCGTGCAGTTATGCAAAACAAGATAGCTCTCAATTTCATACTTGCCCACAAAGAAGTATGTGCTATTGTCAATACCACTTGTTCTTATGTGTACCAAAGTGAAAGAATGAAGAAAGATTTAGATGAAATTTGAAAAATAACTCAAATTCTACGTGAAATAGCTTCCAGAAATAACACCTTAAAATTTGATCATATTTTTGACACCCTCACCTCATGGTTACCAAATTGAGCCTAGATAAAAGAAGCATTTATAATAGCTGTAATTGTAGTTATCATCTGTGTAATAGCTTGTAGAGCAGCTGGTTGTGTAAACTGATTCTGCGAGTAAAGTAGAGTAAAGTGGAGACTAGACAAAGTAGAATTTTGTTAGTCTCTAAAAAAGAGGAAATGATGCCATGATGATTTTTTGCCTTTTCTTTTATATCCCTTTTTACTTTTTATAACTTCTGTGTTCTTAGTGGTTTTTTGCTTACATTCTTGGACTTGTTTGTCAAGCTAAGAGACTAAACATCTTAGAAGCTTCGTAGTTAGGGATCAGAATGCTGCAGACACCAAGGTCCTCTCCAGAACACATTTTGTAAACTAAGACAGAACCATCCAGGGGAAGGTTACTTGAGGAGGGGGGCTTACTTAAGCCTCTCATTGGGGAATTTATACCATCCCTGCCTGCCTCCATGAATGCACAGGCAGGTTCAGTATTATAACCAGTAGCAAAGAGACCAGGAAGGGAATTTGCTTTGCCTTCAATTCCTCAGCGAGTTTATTACACCTTCACCCTCGAAGGGCAGGCAAGCAAATCCGAGGACAATGGGTCACTCAGGGTTTTTCCCGGGGCTGGGGAAAGGCGGGATCAGGGAGCAGGGACCAATGGGAGAGCCCCGGGGGAGTGGCGAAGGGCCAAGGCCAGTAGCCAACCGGGAAACCAGAGCGCACCAACCCAGCCGAAGCACGCACGCCGGGAGAAGCCCTTTGATCATTTTAATCTCAGCTACCACAGGGAATCTTTGATAGATATGCTAATTAGTAAGACCTATAATGTTATACTCGATGGATGGTGTGGGTGCATTGCGGTGTGCATTTCAGTGCATTCCACCTGGACGTGGTGCACCTAAGGATCCTTAAAATAAATACAGAGTTAAAATCCCTTTTTCCCTTCTAACTGTGTTTGATTCTTGATTTTAAGACCAGGAAAAGGCATCAGCTCAAAGGCACATTCCTCAATCAGCTTGATCTTATGGCCAGATAATTACAATTAGAACACCAAATGTTAATTCCATTTGCACTGTTGTGTTTACTTTCATTTGCTTTGACACTGGCAGCATCTGTGTTCCCTGGCTCTGATTTCATGCAGTGTTTCTCTCTGATCTGAGCTTGCAGTGGTGTGTAACCTGTGATGACCCTCCTGCCCAGTGGGAGCTTTCATCTCCAGGATTTTTGTTCTAACTCTGATCCCACCAAAATTATTTTAGGGCATGCCTGGATGTTGCCTTTCTCTGGGCAGTTCTCACCCCTCAAAATGTTGGTCTTCAGAAAAAACAGGAATTCTCCCTCCAGGCACTGCTGCAGTACCAAGAGCCCAGCTCTGCTCTGCGTGCATCCAGAAACCCAGGAGGAATATAGCCCACTTGCCCAGGGGTGGGCTGAGCAGCAGGGGCCAAAGGGAGGGGGAGGCAGCAGCCCACTGTGCTTAAAGGTGCTTCAGCAGGAACAGCCCTTCCAGGGAATGGTGCTTCACTGCCAGCAGGTCCTCTAGTCCTTGAGGATTCTAGAATGACACAAAAAGACTTAGTTACACCAGCTGCTTGCCAGGTGGAAATGGAATTTTCATGGGATATCCTGCAGCAGCTTTATTGGAACATGTCTTTGGGTCCCTGCAGGGATTGTCCCCACTCATGATTTGAGCAGGCAGTTGTTCCTGGATGGTGGCAGCTGACCGTAAACTGATCCCTAGGGTAGCAGAGACAGGGAGGATCCAGTATGATGGGACACGACTCACAGATCATGGCATTTCTTGCCATCGCAGGAAGCCCTGGGGATTCACAGCCTCCTAGCTGAGCAGCCCAGCTTTGAATTCACATGGAAATGGGTTTTGTGGGTGCTCAAAAACCAGACAAAAGGATGGGAAATACTTGAACTCCTGACATTTTAGATGCTGGAGGGTACTTACAAGGTCTCAGTCCACTGGTATTCCTTCCATGTTTGCTTTCCAGAAGTAGAAATAGAGTTGTCAGTGAAATCTCTACAAAGAAATTATTCCTGTCACCCCTCAGGAAAGCCCTTTTCCCTGCAAATTCTGCTGCTGAGATAGGAGCAGGGTTTGCCTGGAAATGCCTCAGCATTGCCAACCTGGTTTCACCCTTGTGCTGTAGCACAGGCCTCCCAGAACTACCAAGTCTTCTGCCAGGTTCTCCTGGCTATACCAGGAGTCGTTACGAGCAAGAACAAGCCAAGGATAGGAACTTGGAGGGGCTCTGTGGGTCAGTGGGTATTCACAAGATGGTGAGAGCCCATCCACTGGTGGCTGGGGGCACAGTGGTCAGGCCAGCATGGCAGCAGCCCAGCAGCTGATGCCGCAGAGAGATGCAGGGGTGCCGGAAGGGGTTCCCTAAGTGCCCCGGGCACAGGGCCACTGCCAGCAGCAAGGCCAGAAGGAGCAGAACACACATGGGATGTGTGAGCAGGTCTGAACCATGACTGGCTGGAATTGCCTGGTAACAGAGGAGGCAGAGCTGGGACATTGCTGTGGCGGTGCTCATGTCATAGCTTGGCACAGGAAGCAGGACCAGGGCTCCAGGGACAGAACGTCCATCACCAAGAGACTGTGTCATACTCATAGAACCACAGCATAGAATCCTACAATGGACTGGCTTAGAAGGATCATCCAGTTCCGCCCTCCTGCCTTGGGAAAGAACACCTTCCACTAGACCAGGTTGCTCCAAGCCCTGTCCAGCCTGGCTTGAACATTTCCAGGGATGGGGCAATCACAGCTTCTCTGAGAACCTTTGCCAGKTCTTCACCACCTTCATACTGAAAAACAAAGATAAAAACCACAGCAGGACATTTTCCCAGAACCTCTTCTAAACAGATACCTCTGGAAAGTGTTCTTTGAGGATACAAGCCCATCCTACCTTCTCTTGCACTTTATTCTTTGTTGCACTCTGTTCCTTCAAGCCTTAAATCCAACCCCCAGTCCCAGCTCCACATGTTTTGCTCCAACTTTATCCCTTGCAGCCCAAAATCCACCCCCTAGTCTCGAATCTACCCACAGCACCAAATCCACACTCTAGCTCAAAATCTGCACCCCCTAGTCCCAAATCCACCCTTCTCAGACTCAAATCCATGCTCCAGCCCCAAATCTACTCCCAAATTGCTCCCCAGCTCCAAATCTACCCACAGTCCCAAACCTACTCCCCAGTACAAATCTATCCCCAAATCTGCTTCCCCTTCCCCCACACGCTCTGAATATCCTTTCCTTGATTCCAAATCCACATCCCAAGCCTCAAATCCCATTGTCCCATTGTCCGCTCCTCCCTTCCAGCCTCTCACAGTAGCCTGTCCCACCCCAAAAAGCAGAGACATGTTGGCAGTAGCAGGTTTATTCTCCAGTTTTCTTTCAGAGGAGGAGAGCAGCCATGGTCGGCAAGAGGCTGGAGCAGGAATGGAGCTGTGCCCAGTGTCAAATGGTGCAG
This sequence comes from Parotia lawesii, assembly GCA_003713295.1. Taxonomy (NCBI): domain Eukaryota; kingdom Metazoa; phylum Chordata; class Aves; order Passeriformes; family Paradisaeidae; genus Parotia; species Parotia lawesii. The sequence continues at coordinate 190,182 of RAHM01000553.1, read as the reverse complement.
TTCCCCTCTCCATAGCGCCGGCACTTCATCACCTTCAGGTACGTCTCCACCTTGTGGAGGTCCTTCTTGAAGCAGGAGAGCAAACTGTAGTTCTGCAGTAGCGCGTCCTCGCTGCGCAGGTGGATGTCAAATTTCTCGTAAGTGGGTTTGAGGATCTGGGGACCCCGTGGGCTTTGGTCCTGCAGCTCCTGCAAGAGGATTGAGAGGTGCTGGTGGAGGTGGTGGGGGCCTGGGAATGAGCGTGGGTCGCAATAACCTCATGCAGTGCTCCAGGCTAGGGCAGAGTGGCTATGGAATGGCCCTAGGAATACTGGTCAACAGCGGCTGGACATGAACACAGGTGTGCCCAGGTGGGCAAGAAGCCAATGGCACCTGGCTTGTATTATCCATGGTGTGTCCAGCAGGACCAGAGCAGTGATGGCCCCCCTGTCCTGGGCACTGCTGGAGTACCTCCAGTCCTGGGAGCAGTTATGGGCCCCTCCTGACAAGAAAGACATTGAGGTGCTTGAGCATGTCCAGAGAAGGGAACGGAGCTGGGGAAGGGTCTGGAGCACCAGGAGCAGCTGAAGTAGCTGGGGGGGCTCAGACTAGAGAAAAGAAGGCTCCGTGGAGCTTCTCGCTCTCCATAACTCCTTGATAGGAGGGTGGAGCCAGGTGGGGGTCAGGCTCTGTTCCCAGGGAACAAGTGACAGGACAACAGGACACAACCTCAAGCTGTGCCAGAGATGTTTCAGGTTGGACATCAGGAGGAATTTCTTCACAGAAAAGATTGTTGAACATTGGAAGGGACTGCCCAGAGAGGTGAAGTCACTGTCCCTGGAGGTGTTCAGGGAATGGCTGGACATGGCACTCAATGCTCTGGTCTGGTTGACAAGGCACTGATCGGTCTTGGAATCAGTGATCTTGGAGGTCTTTTCCAACCTCAGTGATTCTATGATCTTCCACAGGCCCAGTGCCACGGTTCCCATTGAACTTTAAATGAGGTCAGGGGTTTCTCCCTCCAGTCTTAAAGCATATTTCAAACATATTTTTGAGTGTATGTGTTTGCAGGAAGAACAGTGATGCAGGGGTGATGCTACAGTGAGAAGGGAGCTGGGCACAAGGCTGCAGGGAGAGAGGAGTGTGTCTTTGGGGTCTTAAAATAAAGGGAAAGTTGTAGGGTCTCTCTGTACCTCCTCCAGTCAAGGACACAGGGAACCGGGTAAATAATTCTCTTTTTTCTTCCACTTTCCCAGCAAACAAAACTCTAACCCAGACCCAAGCCGTGTACATCTGGAGCTGAGAGCTGCAGTTAGCCACTCCTCCTGCCCTGGTGTGGTCACCAGCTGCCACAAACAGAAAAGTTTTGGTTAAGGAAAAGGTGCCATAAATGGGTGAAATATGATAGTTTGGCTGGTTTCTGTGTACCATTTCCTAATGCCCAAGCACACACCAAACGAAGACCAAAATCATAGAATCATAAAGTCACAGACTGGTTTGGGTTAGAAAGGACCTGAAAGACCATTTCATTCCAAGCCCTCCTGCCATGGGAAGGGACACCTTCCACTACGTTTCTCCAAACCCTGTCTAACCTAGCCTTGAACACTTTCAGGGATGGGCAGCCACAGCTTCTCTGGGCAACCTGTGCCACAGCCTCACCACCCTCACAGTAAAGAATTTCTCCCCCACGCAAAAATCTGAAAGTGGTACTTATACCTATCCCTACTTTCTCATGCTGAAATGCCAGGACGGAAGGTCTCTGTTTACTTTCTGAGCCTGACTTTCAGAGTCATTTTAATGCTGGAAGATGTAAACAATATTCCAGACTCATTTCTCACAGCTGCAGGTCTCAGAGCTCGGGGTGAACCTGCCAGATTAACTTAATTAGAGAATAAACATAACTGAAAAGATGTTCTGGCAGATAATACACAACTTCATTTAAAACAACAAAGCAAAAATAAAGTCGATTATAAAGGGGACCTAGAGCAAAGGTAGAGAGTGACTTTTTACATGGACAGATAGAGACAGGACAAGGGGGAATGTTTTTTACTAAAAGAGGAGAGATTTAGATTAAGTATTAGGAAGAAACTCTTCACTATGAGGATGGTGAGGCCCTGGCACAGGTTGTCCAGAGAACTTGTGCCTGCCCCATCCCTGGAAGTGTTCAAAGCCAGGTTGAACAGGGCTTGCAGCAAACTGGTCTAGTGGAAGGTGTCCCTTCCCATTGCAGGGGAGTTGGAACAAGATAAGCTTTAAGGTCCTTTCCAACCCAGACCATTCTGTGAATCTATGATTAGTTCTTCCTTGAAGAGGATCGCCCCTCAGCTTTCAGCTCTTTGGATGCTGTCTTAGTATATGAAGGAAACACCACAGGACAGGTTTCCATCTGTAGCAGATGTTGTTATAAAATGTTATGAATCCTCCCAAAATTTGCCATATTTTGAAGTATTTTGAATGGAGACGTAGCAAACATTATTTTCCTGTTAGTGCAACTGAATGTTATTTTGTTGCTGGGTTTGGGAAGGCTTTGGATGTGCATTGTTGTGATTCCTGATCAGTAGTGCTTTGCAATGAGTGTTAACATCTGTTCTGTTTTCTTATCCTCCCTAGTGATGAAACCCCATGTGCAGTGTGATGATCTCATTATCTAAAGGTAAATAGTCCTAAGGATACCACTGGTCTTCAGAGTGGAAGGTGGTGAGATTTCTCATGGTCTTTGGATCTGCAAAAGGCGAGTGCCTTCTGTAATTCTATAGTCATGCTATGTGCTGCAACTTACCCTCATCAGAGCTTGGATCCCTTCTTCCAGGTCCTTTAGTTTTTCATACACTCTGTCTGAGGTGCCAAAAACCAGATTGTTTGTGAACATCTTGCTTAGGTACTGCACTGGGGTCAGCCAGGACTGGATAAGAACCAGGGAAAACTGAAGAAGCTCCATGTCCTGAAATTAAGACAAGACAGGGTCAAAGTCGTGCAAGGGTATTTGGTAGCATGTCCTGCTCCCTCTGGAACACCTGGAGACATGCCACCACTCCTGCAGCTTCAGCAGACACAGAGTTTTCAGGCTGGGGAGCACCACCCAAGCCTATGTCCTGTGCAGACAATAGTTTTTCTCATCCTTGGAGTGGGAATGTGATTACAGTGTAGCCCAGAAAAGTATTTCTTTCTTCATGCAGAGTTCAAGTAATCAAAAAGGGAGGGGAGGGATGAAGCACCCAAGTGTTCACAGATGAAAGCCCTCTGTTCCTGCAGTGAAACACAGATGGGCTCTTCAGGCAGGTCTGTGCTTGCCCTGAGGGTGAAAAAAACTTACTGATTTCTGCTGGGCATCATCCTTCTTCATGGGAGCAGGGATGGTTTCCGAGTAACAAAATGTTACCTGGGAATTCTTGTTTGTGTGTCTTTGGTCCTCTGGAATATAGGTGCGTTCCTACGGAGACATCCCAAATACATTCAGATCTGTTGCCCATGCTCTGGAGAAGACCTCAGACACTTCCCAAGCTGTTCTGAATGGTTACTCTTTCCAAGAAATAAATGTGAGACGTGAGGTGCCTCTGGACAGGGTTGGCAGGTAGGAAGCAGGAATATGGCGYGGGCACAATAGCTACTGGACCTAAAGGCCTTCCTAAGCCAAGGTGGTGAGGTGAACACAAACCACATCTGGACTAGGTTCTCCCAAGGAGTAAATGACCCCAAAGGACAGCTCTTGCCGAAGTGACAGCTCATGCCAGCTCCTGTCAGCAGAAGAAACTAGATAGTTTTAAGGACTCAGACTCTCCCAGGGCCAGAAGTGACCAACACAGGAAAGTCTTGTTGCATATCTGTGCCATGTCCCAGCTGATCCTGTGCAGCCGTGGTCCTGAGAAAGGGGATGTGCAGGATCAGAGTAGGGGGGCAGAGGGCTGAGAGGGGGAAACAGGGTCCAGTCTGATGGGACATAACCTGTGCTATCCTGTTAACACCCTCCCTCCTCATCGAAACAAGGACAGAGGAGACACCAATAGTTGAAAGGTGTCTGTTACACAGTCCTGAAGCCATCAAGCTAAAGTGGAGGAGATGCCCTGAGGCCATACCACTTACAAATTCCTTGTATATCTCAGCAGCCAGGAGGTGAAGGTGCTGAGCCCTCAGCACAGCGTTGGCAAACAGGCTGGAAAGGGGTATGGCCGGGAAGGTGGCAGCTTGTTGTGGCCACTGCAGTCCCAGAGTGATCATGGCAATGGCAAGAGGAGAGAACCATGACCCTGCATCAAAGCACAGAGGAAGGTGTTAGCAATCCTCAGGAAGCTGGGTTGAGGARGGAGTGGCACCTGGGAATTAATTCCCAATCTCTTCTGTCCATGCTGTCTGAGGGCTCATCTTCCTTGGTGCCTGTTGGCACCAAGAGTAAACTTAGCCTTCTCCAAAATTCTCTGAAACCCTTTCACCAAGACCTGCCCCCAGAGCTTGTGTTTCTCCTAGTTTTACCAACAATGTCTTCCAGGCTGGAGTCATAGTTGCTCCATGAAAACTAGTGTGTCCTCCACTGTTTTTCCCTGATACACCCATGTTTTTCCTTTTCTCTTGAGTCCTTGCCCATATGAAAAGAGCATGGTGCACTCTGKTTACATGAGCAAGCAGGGGATAATGAGTGCCGGGTAGGGGCCTGGGAGCACCTCACTGTAGCCATGATTTATGCTGTACTGCTAATGTGATGCTGGCTGTCTGCCCTCGCTGGGGTGAGAGATGGTGACATTACCTGTGCTCTTACTGGCTCTCTGGGATATGACTGTAGAATTTGGTGATCTTTGACAAGCCTAAATGTTTTCAGCCTGTGACATCTGACTCACACTAGTATCTATCTGGTGCAAAGACTACAAACTTAATCTCAGACAAATACCCYTTGGAGGAGAAATGCCCTGGAGCCTGTAGGACTTGGCCTGTTTAGGCTAAAGATTAATTCATGGATTAAAGTCACATTGCAGGGAAAGGTATTCTTTTTCATTGGTTTATAAATTGCCATGCTTTAAGTTAGGGCTGTCACAGACTGTGTGTATCCCACCACATACCACCCCATCCTCATCTCCTCTCACCCTACACACGTGGCAGCACTGACAAATCCTTTAAAACTGTAATAAAAAGTACCTGGAGCCATTTCTGCCTGGTGAGTTGCTCAGATGTTGCTTGACAGTGAATATTTCCTCCTTTCATCTGGCAAGGGGAACTGTTGAGCCACCCTTTATATAGCAGGAGGTCTGTTTAAAATGGATCTTTGTGTCTACGATCACAACAACAACTCTGCATCTCCTCCGTGCATAAATGCACAGGTGTTCACAGTGGTGCTGCCTCATTGTAGTAATTTATACACAGATGTACAAGTTGGGAAGGTTGTTTGCCTCAGGATGAAATCAGTGCTCAATGATTTCGCCATATCCTGCTGTTTATTGCAAATAGAAGTTTCCTGGTGATTGGAAGACCCATCCCAAGTCACATCAATGCTTTTATATGGTGGAATTTGTTTTGTCCACCTGATTTTCCTTCCTGGCTCTGCAGCCTTGGCTCACAGTTCACAGGCCTGACTGACCAGTTTGGGAGATTTCTGACTTAAAGCAAATGGCAAGTTGTGCCAGGGGAGGTTTAGGTTGGATATGAGGGAAAATGGCTTCCTCAAAAGGGTTGTGCAGCCTTGGCACAGGCTGCCCTGGGCAGTGGTGGAGTCCCCATTCCTGGAGGGATTCAAAAGCTTTGTCAATGTGATACGTGGGGACATAGGTTAGTGGTGGGCTTGGCAGTGCTGGGGGAACAGTTGGACTCAGTGATCTTGGAGGGCTTTTCCAACCTAAACAATTCTATGATTCTATGATGTTTTTCCCCTTTATTGTTAGTGGGGATAGAGCTGGATGGGTGTTGTCAGATTAATCCTATTTCTTTCAATTTCTACCAAAATATCAAATATTCAGCAATTAGTATTGCTGAGCTGGTTTGCTGTGGGTGTGACAAAGAGCTGTCATGCCTAGGCGCTTGTTTGGGTTCCAGTCTGCCCACTGCAAATCCAACTGCCAGAGTTCTGGGAGGCTTCTCTCATCCTCAGTCTGTGAGAAGATCTGGTTATAAACATCTTCCTGCTCCTAAGCAGATTAAGCAGAGGGCTGCTGTGGAAAGGAGGTAGAAGAGATAGGGAAGAGAAGATGGGGAAGAGAATCATAGAATGTTGGGATGGTTTGGATTGGAAGGGACCTTAAAGCTCATCTCATTCCACCCCCCTGCCATGGCACACCTTCAACTAGACCAGATTGCTCCAAGCCCCGTCCAGCCTGGCCTTGAAGAGGAAATGTCCCAGCATACCTATCCTTTCTTTTGAGCAAAATGAAACAGAACCTCAGATGGGCAACTACAGGAGGGTCTTAAAGGCCTTTTACTCCTCATAAGGCACTGATTACCCCAAATCACACTGGTTTGAACTTCTGTTTGGAGTTCAGGGTCTGTTTCTTTCTGGTCCGGTGGTGATTTGTCTTCCCCAGACCCTGTGTTTGCCATGCCTCCCACAGACCCTGCATTTGCCGTGCCTCCCAGTGTGGGTCCAGTTTCCAAGAGGCAGCATCATCCCTGGGGCAGCTGGAGCAGAGAGTGGAGAGCTGGTTAATAAACATGCTGGGGAGAGCATGGTCTGTTCTGGAAAGCCCCCAGGGTGGAGATGTGGTGGTGTCACAAGGTAAATGTCAATCCTTGGAGAAGTGGGAATGGCTATCAGGTATCCAGTCATCCAATAGCCGGCAACATCTGGTTGTGTTTTTCTACACCAGATTGTGTTTAAATATATCAATATTTGTCAGAGATGAGCAGAGCAGCAGCACCTCAGCACAACCCACGCACTGCTGCCTGTGAATGATGATAATGTACCACTGCAGCACCTTGCACCCATGTCCTGCTGCCTCTTGTTGTCACTGACTGGCTCTCTAGTTTTGTTAGTGAAAGCTTGGTGCTAAGTCAACACTTTTTATGTTGTAGCCAAGCATGGAGATGCTGGGATGATCAGCCTATGTGGTTTCCCTGAGGCTTGGGTTGTCCCCAATCATTTCTGGGCATTAAATGAGAAAGAAGCATTGTGGGGAAGTTGGTGTGTGACTGAAGTGTTGGGCTGGACAAACACACACCACAGTGTGTTTGGACTGGCAGAACTGCACTGGCAGAACTGCAGTTGCATAAGCTCTCAAATCTCAATTTAGCATTTTTCTAGGCATTTGCAACCTAAAGTAGTATCTCTTAAAAGCAACATATCACTCTGTAATTTCCAAGTTCCTTTTCTTTTTTGAAAGAGAAAAACCCCACTTCTCTTCAGGATGTTCACACATCCACCCACCTTACCCTGAGCATCACTACTCTAACAAGTTTCCCTAAAGTGAACCAACTCTCCTTGGAGGTGCATGTGCTCCCTGATTCCTGGGAACCCCCCACCATGGGGTGGCTGTGTGGAGAGGACCTTCCCAGCCCGACCTTCCTTACCTGGACTTTCCCAGGTGGGCACAGCTGGTAAGTCCTGACCAAGGAGCCACTGCCAGCCCACAGCCTAGGCTCTGCGTGTTGGAGGGCAACGACATGATTGACAGAGGTTTGAAGTGGCAGATGATACCTCTTCTAGCTCACTGCTTGGAAGGTAAATTCCTTCTGGAATTTATGGGTTTTGTTTACTGGAGGTAGGACTGCACAATTTCACTAAATCCATCTGAAAAGATTTTAGAATCATCAATTCATAAAATGACCAGGATTGGAGGGGACCTTAAAAATCATCTTGTTACAACCCCTGCCCAGGGCAGGAGACATCTTCCACTAGACCAAGTGGCTCCAAGCCCCATCCGTTTTGGCCTGGAACACTTCCAGGGATGGGGTAGCCACAGCTTCTCTGGGCAACCTGTGCCAGGGCATCCCACCCTCACAGCCAAGAATTTCTTCCCAATATCTCATCTAACCCTGCCGTCTGTCAGTGTGAAACCATTCCCCCTTGTCCTGTCACTACACTGCCTTGTAAATAGTCTCTCTCCATCTTTCTTGTAGGCTCTCTTAGGCTAAAGAGGTCCAGGACTGCAACTCATTCTATGCAAAAGCAGCCTTGAACCCTTGTCCAAGCAGCCCTGACTCCAGTTTCCAACACATGGAAACATATTTAACATTATTTTTTCTGAAAACCCTCCTGTTTTCTGCATCCATAAATGTTGGTTGAAGTTTTTTGCCTGGYTCCTTACTAAACCAATCTAAAACATGTTGGTTTTTTGTTTAACCAGTCAGCCTGGAGGTCCACTGCTCATGCTCATTTGCCACATGGATCATTACCTCTCTTCCCTGCTTCTGAAATTGTTTTTCCATTATAATTACCATAAGAAAAACTATATCCAGAGAAGTGTGCAAAAGCAGTCAGTATGACTGTATCTATGAAGTGCAATTTCTGTGTGACTAGCTTGGGGCTGCAGCACAGGAACCAGATAAAGGGATTTCATATCCCAGGAATAATCCCTGCCCATGTCCTCGGGAATGTCACAGTCACTGCTCWTGCCTCAGTTTCTCCATTAGTAAAATGATGGTCCTGACACTCATTAGCAACACAGCTGGAAAGCAGGTAATGATTGCAGAGAGACAGGTAAATAATAAATAAATCTCATCTCTTCTGCTGAAAACACAGCAAAGCCAGTCAATTTAGCCCATTTCCAGTGATTTAAAAAAAAATTAATTAAATTTTAAATTTAAATGTGGCTACAGCAAGTTGTCCAGGAACAGGAAGCAGTGGGGAATAAAAACAGACTTTGGGAAGAGTCATTCATTGCCATTTTTTCAGTCTCTCTCTCCACCAGTGGATCTGACACCATCATGTGTCTCCCAGTATGATCTGCCAATCAGGAACCATCAGCCTTAACCTTCCTGGGCTGAATTGCTTGGTCAGCTTGGTCAACTTGCTCTCCAAATGAATGCACTGTCCTAGGGGATGCTAGTGGGGTGGGGAGGGAAGGTGCTGAGGCCAAATCCCAGCTCTAGCAGTGCCACAGCCCCATGGAAATTCCCAAAGCAGCTTATGCTGAAGGGTTTGTTGTAGGTGGGTGGGTGTGGAGAGGAGACATCCCAAGGCACACAGTATGAGGAGGACCGGAGCCTCTCTGGTCTGGAGATAGGCTGAGAGAGCTGAGATATTGTTCAGTCTGGAGAAGAGAAGGCTCTGGGGACACCTTAGAGCCCCTGCCAGTGCCTAAAGGAGCTCCAAGAGAGCTGGAGAGGCACTTTGGACAAGGGCATGGAGTGACACGACAAGGGGGAATGGCTTCACACTGACAGAGGGCAGGGTTAGAAGGGATATTGGGAAGAAATTCTTGGCTGTGAGGATGGTGAGGCCCTGGCACAGATTTCCCAGAGAAGCTGTGTCTGCCCCATCCCTGGAAGTGTTCCAGGCCGAAATGGATGGGGCTTGAAGTAATCTGGGATAGTGAAAGGTGTCCCTGCCCTGGGCAGGGGGAAGGAATATGATGTTTTTTAAGGTCCCTTCCAGCCCAAACCATTCTGTGATTCTATGGCTTAGGGTGTTCAGCACAAGCTGTCACAGATCTGCTGATTGCTGGGTGCTCAGTTTTCGCTTGGTCTTTGTGGCTTCCATTCAGTAAAAAAGGCACTTTCTACTCCAGTGGTGCTGCTGAGGATGGTCAGCAAATATAGAGGCTGCCAGCACGGTTCAACTGCAATTTTATCTGCAGAAGGGCTGGCTCAGTTTGTAATTTAATTTTGAGAAAGTCAACATACCACCTGCCTCAGTTTCCCCATGTATGAAAAGGGGTTTTGAAGAGCACTCACTCTCATAAACATTCCCCACTGCTTCAGCTCCCAGCTGGCACAGTAAGGAAAAAGCCTTTCCCAGGACAGTCAAGAGGTGCTTAGGACCAGCCCTGAGATGGAAAGGATGTTGTGTGACCACAWAACTGGCTTCTGTGCATTTCTCAACCCATTTACAACAACAAGCTCAGAGTTAGTAATATTTTACCCATTTATTAAAATGGACACTTTTGGGAAAAAAACACAAAAGTCAAAGATTTGGTCCTTGAAGATTCTGGTCATGCTGTGTTCCGGGTAGGCTGCTTCTTAGGGCATTAGGGTTGTGACTCCTTTCCTTTTTGCTGTTATGATTCATTAATGTGTATTCATGGTCTAATATCTGCTTGATTTTGTGTTCTGATTTTCTTCTTCCTTCTCTGCATCACTGTTTTCAATCTGACTCCATCTCATCAGACAAATTAAATCTGAAATGCTGGCAAAATATTTTCCAGTCAATTGAAAATTTGATTTATATGGTGCTTTGCTGCCTCAAGAAAGGCCATATGTTTTCCTGATATTATGGGGAAATTGCTTTGAATTTATGAGAAAGCCAAGATCAAATTATGGTTATTGAATACTTCCATTAGCAAGACTCTCTGCAACCATGAGATTTTTCTTCTTCTTTGCTTAGGGAGAAGCTTGAATGAAAACCCTGGGCTGTTCAGAACATGACACACACAAAATCTGGCCCTCTCTGACTCCGCAGTCTTCTCATGCACCCAGACAGATCCTGTGCAGCAAGCACTTTCTGTTACTCCCCTCCAAAGGCATTATTTATTTATTGCATTTAAATCCTTAGCTGAGACTTCCAATAATTGTCTTTATTTTTGCTGTGAGTTTCAACCCAAGTGTTTCACCCATTTCCCAGGAAGAAGCAAGGATAACACCCTGTTTTACTGCCTTACACTTCAACCAACGTCTCCTGAGCTGCTTTCTTCTTTCTTCCTTGCACACCAATATTTCAATGTGCAGCTCTAATTTCAGTACTAAAATCTTGCAACTACAATCGCTGGTCTTCATAGGGAAAAGCTATCTGAATTTACACKACACTGGGGCAAACCCATGAATTTTGCATCACATGTTTCACTGAGTGGGGGAACCTGGCTGCTAAATTCTTCCAAGATGCCATCTTTGAAGGAATCATGGAATCACAGAATGGTTTGGGTGAGAAGAGACATGAAAGTTCGTCTCATTCCAATCCCTGCCATAGACAGGGACACTTTCCATTAGACCAGGTTGCTCCAGGCCCTGTCCAACCTGGTCTTGAACCCTTCCAGAGGTGGGGCATGTGCCATGGACATGTCGTACTCCCCCTGTGATCCCGTGTGCATGGCTCATTTCCTCTGGACATAACAACCAAATTGCTGGGGACTTCATGCCACTAAATTCTCTCACCTATTGATCCCTCTTTTAAGTCCTGACTGTGCCGCTCAGGCTGGGTGGAAGAAGATGCTTCATTCAAAATATTGTGTAAGGGCATTAGAGATTTCCCAGATGCTTTTCAATCTTAAGAGCCTCCAAGCAATTTGGAGATACACTACACTTTGTATCTGCTGCTTGGCAATTAATGAAATCGTCTGGATGAATTTAGGGGGAATAAACAATATTCTCCCTTGGTGGAAATAAGTTTATTGCTCTAGAAAAGCACAGTTATACAGTGATTACGATAAAAAAATAATTAAATAAAGATAATTGGTACGATTCTACATTAGCTTTTGGATACTGATGGTAGTCAGGACCAGCCCGTGATGATGTCTCCAGACTTCAGCAATGTATTAATGCACAGTACACCTGGTTTCTGTTCTGTGAAACACCTTCTCATGGTTTTATAGCTCACTAGTGGTCTATTAACCAYAGGTTAACACTGAATCAGTGCAGCAGAGCCTGTGCTTTACCACATGAGACACTTCTGCTCATGTCTGTTTATTTCTAGGGTAATTTCATTGATGATGTGTCAGAACAGAGTCATAAATCCATCCGAATGCTATTAAGCACAGCTGACACCTTTACGATGCTTTTTGCAAGTGATCAATGTCCTGGGGTCACTTTATGATACTGTATTCCCTATTTTCTGCTCTGTGCCAGACAAGAGTTCTGTGCCTTTAAAGCTAGCTCCAGGAGAGGGGAAAAGCGGTGGAATTCCTTCAGTGCTGTGTTCAAAAACACAGATAACTTGTTCACTGGCTTCTCAGCTCTTGGCTTCTGCAGCAAGGAAGAGAGTGGCATTCTCTTGCTTTTTAGCTAGCTTTTCATTCATTAGCTGAGGAAAGAGGTTTTCCTGGGACTTTGGCTTCTTCTTCTCTTCTGGACTGTTCAACACCAGAACATCATCCAGGAGGCCCTACACGGCCACCCAGAGGGGCCCACGCTGAACCCCAGCTCCRGAGAGGAGAGAGCCACACCCACAAGGACTTTGAATTTTACCAGGTTCTCGCCACAACGAGAGGTTTTATTATTTAGCATTATTCTTTTTTTTCCCTGTGTCTGCATTCACTCTGCACATTAAATAAATAACTTTTTTTTCACTTTCTTCTGAGGAAAATTCTTTCCGAACCTGGTGGGGGAGGGGTGGCTGTAACCTGCCTTCTATCAGAGGACATTCATTTAGGACATTCCTCCGAATTTGTCTCACACCGGGTCACTCACAGCTTCAATGACTGAAACGGTCATTGCTTTTATAGTCAGGATTTACCCTCCCTTTGAAGGAGAGTTTGTGAATTGCTTCTGCCACCACAGGAGAAGACAGAGGGGAAGCATTGACCCAGCAGAGGCTTAGTGAAAACCAAGAATCTAATACCTAAATTTTTCCAGAGGAAACATATTTATTATATGACAAGCAGGGCAGGATTTTCCCAAAAGTGAACTTGTCCCTTGGGGCAACCCCGGATTGGGAGCTGCTGGTGACCTGTTTGTGCAATCCATCTTGTAAATGTCAGACCGTGAGCAAATGGAAAGGATATTCCAACACACGCCCAGTGGCTGGAAAGTCAGGGTAAAAYTGGGTTGTGCTGTCTGAGCATTTCCCCAAAGAGCCTGTATTTACAAGATTTATCTTTTTACAGACACAGCCATGAGTAACCCTGTTCATTCAGAGTGGGAATTCATGTAACGAGCCCTCTCTGTTTTGATTGTGGACCACATGGCCTTTCCCTCTGCATCCCCTAATACAAATCGATTCAGATTGTCTCAGCTGCTTAAGCATTTGGTCATTTCTGCTGGCATAACTGTCTAATTGTCCTCATTTGTCATGGCTCTCCTGGATGGGATTGCATTGTGAATTTATAATTCAGAGCATCTGTCAGAGGCTGGGGGGAGATGAGTGTCAGAAGGGGAATGGACAGATGTTTTCTCATCCCTCAACCCATAACTGGCTGCAAAACCAAGTTGTAATTCATTCCCAATATAGCTTCTTGGCTCCTTCTAAGCTGGGAGTCTAGCCAGGCAATAGAAAGATCTGGCTTCTAGTAAAACCTGCCATCCCTCATCAGACAAATTACCTTGCTGAATTTGGCAATTTAAGCTGCATCTTAAATTATATATGTTTTTTAAAAGGTATTTTATATGGGTTTTTAAATAACACTTTATAAGGGGGTTTTTTTAAATTAAGAATTACCTTATTTCTTAACCGTGCTTTCTTTTTATCACCTCACAACTTCCCTTAATGACCATCTTTTTCCATCTCATTTCTTTCCTACAATTTCTCCCAGTTAGTTTAAATCATGTTTCTTTGGAAATCATCCCTGCAGAAACACTGCCTGCAGGTAAAGGCACGTGCAAGTGAATCATAGAATGGTTTGGGTTGGAAGGGACCTCAAAGACCACCTAGTCCAGACCCATCAGSCTGAGCTACCTTGTGATCCCATGAGGGTGCTGGTCTGGTGGTCACAGTAGGTCCCTGCCCAGGAGGAGCTGGATTTTAATCTGGAATTTACTCTGTCCTTATCAAGTCCTTGCAGTGTCCCCAGAAAATAATTATTTAGACTGCTCTTAGCAGCACCTGAAGACCAACTAATGGCATGAGAAACTAAAGCCTCTCTCACTTTTAGTTCCATTTTGCTGTCAGAGAGCACTAGCAAACTATCCCCATATCCTTTGCTTCTCTAGTATAAATACACGAACGACAAAAACTGTCATAAACAAAGTAAAAGCAAGCGGCTTTGAAAACATGCCCATCAGTCTCTTTTCCCATGTGTCATTTCTCAGCATRCTCTGGTAACAAACATGCTCACAAACATCTTTTCCTCAGTGGGATTCCTTCTGTAGATGCTTCAGAGACCAATTCCATTTATCTGCCCCATCATAGTAGAACTGAGAACAATCTGGAGCTGGGATGGGKCTTAAAAATTGATAAACTTGTGGGTTAAATCGTTGTTGGAGGCCATGGCTTGTTCCTTGTTTGCTTTCTAAACTCATGTTCATGGATGAGATACCTGTGTTTGTGCCCTGGTGTAATTCAAACAGCCTGTGCAAGCTCCAAGATATATTAAAAAAAAAAAGTGTAATGAAGCACATTGTTGGCTGAAAAGACCTTTGTAGAGACGGTCCCAAAATTGCAGTCATGCCCATCATGTGAGCAGGAGGCAGTATGTTCTCCCATACATCCTTGAACATCCTGGCAGCTGTATGGCTGCATCTTTCCCTTCTCTGTAGAAAAAAAACAGCAGAAAGACAGCTTGGTTTCTGCCCGATGTTCTTCATTTCTGCAGGCAATGCTATAGCAAAGTTCTGGGAGCTGAACTGGGAAAGCTCTGCAGATTCTTGGTGAAGCAGGGCTACTAATAGGCCATGAAGGATGGGAATGTCCTCTCAGGTGCCTTAGCACTTGGAACCACCTACCCCACCCTTTGGGCTCTTCTGTCTCCTTTCTTGTCCCTCTGGTTTGATAGTCACAGGGAAAGGAGCCTTTAAATCTCTATGTCTCACCCTGCCCATTCCCAAAACATGACTTGAATTTCCCTAGGCCATGTTGATGTTCTGAGCCACAACCAGCATGTGTACAGACCTTCACATGTAAGGCACAACCTAACTACCACCCCCCGCCATAATCTTTTTCCTCATTCTGTTTTTAACACTCCAGAAAATTTTATATTTAATTTATATGGGGAAGGTAGGGAGCTGGAAGGAAATACAGAACAACTGTATAAATGAAGGGATAAAAACCACATGCACCATGAAGGAAGTGATAATCTGGACAGGAGAGGAGGCAATGCCCTAAGGGGAAACTTATTAAAGGGAAAAACAAAGGAGAGCTAGCCAAAGTTAGGAGAAGGATGGGGGAGGGGGGTGGGTGGAGGTGGTTTGTAATGAGATGATCTTGAAGTTCCCCTTCCAACCCAAACCATTCTGAGATCCTGTGAAGACAAAATAATTTTTTTGCATTGCAGGAGATGGCCTGGTTTTGATGTGGTACACAAAGTCCTAGAACCGGATACTCCATATGGCCATTACTGGCCAGATGGGCACCACAGAATAAATGATCCACAAAATTATGGCTTTAGCTCAAGGGTGAGATGTGCTGTGACATCACTGAGGGGTGCCTACTAGGTGGGTACACAATTCACTATGATTATTTAGAAGAGAGAAGGCATTTTCTTCAAGGAAAAAAAGATACCGCCCTATTCAGAAAGAGTTAATAAAAGGTTCTGCTGCTTAAGAAATATAAATCCCTTCACAGCTGTCAAAAGTAAAAAAAAAATTAAAATAAAAAAAAGTTGGGGGAAAGGGAGGAAAAAATTACTGGCAGGTAGGTTCCTTCTCTTTGGAGTGATTAAGACCCAAGAGAAAGGCTAACAGCAGGGTTGCAGACAGTTTCTTCTTCAGGTCCAAAGAAAACCCTTCAGAACAGGAAAGCGGATACGCAACTGTTATGATCCAGTTATTAAAGTTATTAGAAATGCCTCTGCCCGAATTAAGGTGCAAATGAGACCATATGCCAAGTCAATAGTATGGGTTTTATTTGATTGTAAATATGAGAGAGAGAGAAAGAAAGAAACACAAAGAAATAGAAACTAGGTGGGGGGGACAGAAAGAGAGTGACAGAGACAGAATAAGGAAAATATCACCACTCCATAAATCCCAACAATGTTCTGTTGATGCTCTCCAGCTGGTCTTCTTAGTGGTGAAGGTCCCTCCCCAAAAGGCATAGAATCCGATGTATTAATATAGCTCAGGCTAGGTAGGAAAACCCAGGCACCTCCCTGGGCGTGGGAGTGTTTGCCATTGGCTTTTACAACAGACTCCGGGTTTGTTGAATCACGTGCCGTCCTTCGGTGCAAGGCCTCAGGAATGACTCTGGGGGGCACTTCGGGGGGCCTTTGGTGGATTAAGGCACCCCCTTAGGTGCCTCTCACGTGAATGTCCCATGGATGTAGCCTTTCTGGGCTGGGGCTTCCATAGCCAGTTTTGTGAGGGAGGATGGGTTCACTGCCCCTGAGCAGAGGTTCTGACACACCAAAACTTCCTCCTCCCACCTCAGCTGGGGGGGAAATCTGTGCAAACCTGCTCCCAGCAAATGGATCTGTGGGCTATGGCTTCCCCCACCCCAAAGTGAGCCAGAGATGATTCTTAGTACGGCTGCTGGGTTTGGCTCACATTCTTTTCCTTGTTTACTTGTTTGTTTCTTCCCGGGCCTAAGGTGATTGAAGAATGTGTTTATCTAATCTCAGCAGTTTGACTTACAGTCCAAAGTTCTTCAAGGAGGTTTCTGTGGTTGTAGCTTCTTTATACAGTTTTTGCTATAATGAGCAAAACTTCTATCAGTGTTTGAGGCATGAACTATTTTAGTCTCTGACAGCAACTACTGCTGCCCTGTATCCAAAATCCCTTCATACCCTTTGTCCTCACTTACTCCTCACCCCGGTGGGATTCAGCTCACTTGTGATCCCACATCACCCCACCACTTCAACCAATTTGAAACAAACCCTAATTTGAATCATATATTTGCACCAGGAATCTCCTTTTGGGTGCAAGAATCTAATGCAAACAAATCCTCTCCCAAAGCTTCAAAATTCATAGAAGTGAAACAAAAAATAAAAAGCTCCAGTTTTCTCCTGATTCCCAGCCTACTCTGTAGCAAGCCCTACAGATACAAACAGGTATTTGAGGAAAAGTTACCTTCCCGCTCCCTACCCTCCAGCTCTTTATCTCTGTTTTTTTCCATGGCTAGGAAATCAGAATTGCATGGGCTATGGAGCACAGAGATCTTACTGTGTGTTGTGCTCAGCTGTGCTGATGAAGATGGAGATGGGTGAGGGTGAATGAGAGGAGAGCTGAGAGCACTTGCCATGAGCAGATGGCAAGGGAGGGGAGGATAGGGGAGAGAGGAGAGAGAGGTCTCTCAGGGGAGTAAACCTAGCTCAGGAAAATATTCCTTTTCCTCTCCGGCCTGGACGACTGAATTTAGGTGAAGTGCAATTGATCTTTCACCTGTTAATGATGTGCTTTTGAAAGGAAAGAAGAGAGGAGCCAGTCAGTCAAGGTGTAAGTGAGAGATTGTTAGCGTAGAAACACATAACCACGGACGGGTTATATGCAAGGTGCTTTTTATTGAGGCGCCGGAGGAAAGGGGTACAAACCCAAATCAATCCCCAACACGGATTTCAGGTGCTCACATTATATACCCTTCTTGTTGTTCAATCATATATTAATCATTTACCCAAGCATGAATCTCGAAAACCCCCCCCAAACGATCATCTATTCATTGTGTATATTGGTCTCACTCAAGCATAACTYTCAGCCCCCTTTCCCAGGTGCAGCTACACAATTAACTCATCTATCTTAGTCTCTTGCCCCCTAAGTGAATACTCAAGTTCAGGCTTGCCTTTTACCGTCCAGGCAAGTACACAGGTTCAGGCTAGCCTGAACAGAATATCCATCTTGCTCTCCATACTTTAGCTACTATAATTTATCCATCCATACTTTAGCTACTATAATTCAGAACATTTTTAACCCTACGCTATCAAGATGACTGATGGAAAGACCTAATGCAGGTGCCTTTTTGCTGCATTGCAGTGAAATAATACATGGATGAAGAGACTCCCTCCTTTCCCAATGGCTTGGGGAGGATTTTGAGGACACCCCGTCTGCACCTCTAGGCATTCAGCTATAGAGGTTGAAGAGAAGCAGGCTGACACAGCACCAATCAGGATGGGCTGAGACAGCACAGCACATCCCCCTTGGCATTCTCTGGTAAAACACCTTCCTGCAAATTTGGGTCCTGTATTTCCAAAAATTCTTGGGTCCAGAAATCACCTCTTGGCTGCAAGAGACCAACATCTGTTTGCTTTCCTTGCCTGCTCCACCACATCCTGCCAGGACATCCTGGTTAATGAAGGAAAGACTTGGCATCATCCTTGAAGTACCTGTGGGTTGCGTGGCTCCTGAGATTTTGTATGGATGGGGAGGTCCATCAGTGCCCAAGATTTGCAGCTCTGGGTCCTTGTGAGCCAGAGATCTGCCTGAGTTGGCCCACAGCTGCTCAAACATGGTCTGGGCCAGCTGACAAGGGAAACAAAATATGGTACAGCTTTCTTCCCCAGAGGGGAAGGATCCCTGTTGCATTTTTCCATTCGAGGACAAGGACCTGCTCTTGTCCCAACCCAGCTGTGTGGTTTAATGCTTGTCCAGAGTGTGCTCTGTCATTAGCTGGAAGAGAGGACCAGGCAAAAGGTGTCCTGTTGTGGAGGACAACGGTCACTCAGTGACAACAGGCACAGGGACAAGGTGTGCAGCCTTTCCACAGTGCAAACATCCTCGTTAATTATTATTACAAAATCCAGGCAGTCATGGAGACCATTGAATGTGACAGAATAAAAGGAGAAAGGGGAAGGAAAGCAGCAAGTCAAGGAGGTTCCTTGCTCCAAGGCTTCCAGACGTCCTCGGGCTGGCCTAGTGCTTTTCTAGTAATACTTGGAGAGTTTGAGGTGATACATACATTGATCTTCCTGTTTCATCTTCCTGTTTCATTTTTCCTTTTTCTGATCACTGTTTCTTGGAAGAAGTGCTCAGGGCACCCTCTCTGATTGAGAGAATGGCACTGGAAGTTCCACAGTCTGCTATGGAGAACTTCTGAGCTTTCCTTGAAAGCCAGAGGGTCAAAGAAGGGTTCAAAACATTTTTTTTCCCCCAGGAAAAGGAGAAAGGGATTGTATATGTATTTGAGTATTTCCAAACATCTGGTCCTTACCAGGGACAGTAGTCCAACACACCCCCACCTGCCTAGAAGGCTGAGCTTTGTTTTCATTTTCAGACCTGAGCTATGCATGAGCATCATGGCCTTGTGCTGCTTCACCCACCTGCTGACAGTCCTGACTCAGCTGTTTCCATGGCAAGTGACAATGGAATGTTATTAGAGGCTCATCCTTCCTGAGTCAGTGGGATGCTGACAAAACCAGATGCAGATGCAATGTCCTGAGATACCTCTGAGCCTCTCTCTCTGCCCTGTAACCTGTCCCACCTCAACTGCTAGGGGATTTATTATCATGAAACTTCTATCATAAACAAATTTGAGGATTTTTTCATGGAAAGACACTCTGTTGAGCTATAGATCCTCTTCTCTGTGAGATGCCTACATGCTGCCGTGACTGTCTCTTTTTTACAGATGAGGACCCATCTGTAATGAGGCTGAGAGCTTTGGCCAAGGTGAGATTTGTAGTGGAGCTGGGTGATAAGCCTCAGTGCTTCTCCTAGGGGCCCAAAAGCCACTCTTCCTCCCCTCCATGTTCCCCTCATGTTCACCTCTATGTACCTTTAGACAAATGTAACCAGAGGTGAACTTGAGCTGGTTTTGGCAAGGCATCTGGACCTGTGTTCAATGTTCGGGCTGTAATCAAACTCCAGACCTGACCCTTCTTTTTTCTCGTAGTACATCCATGCGCCCATTGCACCCATCTGCTACAAAGCAAGGACATAAGTCTGCTTCAAACTTGTCTGCTCGAGTTGCTAAAAGCCTATACAGATAATTCTGTACTGAGAATTCTGTGCAGACAGCACAGGGTACCCATGAAGGGGGCTATTCACATGTAGACCACTTTCCAGCACCGAGTAATCTGGATTAAAACAGCCTCCAGTGTCTTGGTCCCTCCACTGGATCTGCTTCAGGAAAGCCGCCTCTGACCTTAGTTTGTTTAAAACAAACCTCATCTGGGATTAAAAAAAATGCCCCAAGCACACTCTTTCCCCCAGCAGCCATTTCCAGACTTTTGCTGTCCTTACTGTGACTTTCATCAAATCACAGAATGGTTTGGTTTGGAAGGGACTTTTAAAGATCCTCCAGTTGCAACCCCCCTGCAATGAGCAGGAACACCTTTAACTAGTTCGGATTGCTCAGAGCCCCGGCCAACTTGATCCGGAATGTTTCCAGGGATGGGACAGCCACAGCTTCTCTGGGCAAACAGTGCCAGTGCCTCACCACCCTCAGAATGAAAAAAATTCTTCCGCATATCTAGTCTGAATGTATCCTTTTTCAGTTTAAAACCATTCCCCCTTGTTCTATTACTGCAGGTCAAATAAAAACTCTGCCTCCATTTTTTACAAGCCTTCTTATTCCCATGCACCATGCTGTACAAAAGCAGACTGCTGGACCTCTGCCTGCATTGGCAATTCTAAGGATACCCATAGCAGCAGGGAGAAGAGGACAGCACCCTTTCGATAAATTCCTACTGGAAAACAGAGCAAGAATGGGCTAAAATACAGCCTGGATAAAGCTACAGAGTCCAGGACTGGTGGTTTTGAGGTGACACCCAATGGTGAGAAGCAAGACTGCAGCCAAGGTGTTCTGGCCACCAGGCCAGGAATAACCTTAAGTGTACAAACTGTCTTTAGAAGATACCAGATTTAACTAGAAAATCAAAAGAAATACAAAAAAAAAGTAAATGCAGGTGTAACTTCAGCCTATGACTGCCTATCCCTCCCATCTTCAGAGATGTCCATGGTGGTTTTGTAGTGATTATTTTATTTTATTATCAGCTGAACATTTAAAAGACCTAAGCATGGACAACAGTCTTCATACTGTCCAATAGTGATAGATGGTCACCCCCTCAAAGTACAAAATAGGGATTCCTGACCCAGAAAGACTATAAGCAAGGAGAGAACAAGTAACTCATTGTGCATGATTTAGAAAAAAAAGGGGGAGGAAAGGATGAACCCTTAAAAAACATCAAGAGGGAAAATATTTGGGCAACCTAGACTAGTAGAAGGTGTCCCTGCCCATGGTAGGGAGGTGGAAAAAGGTCTTTAAGGTCCCTTTTAACCAAAACCACTCAGCGACTCTATAAATACTTCCAGTGGGAGCAGCAGTAATATATGAGCTCAGGAAAGACTTTTACATGTAAGGTAATGTCAGCATTTAAAGATGATTTTCCAGATCAGGGAACAAACTGGACTGAGGCTCAGGGGGGGCCAAGCTGAGGTTAAACCCATAAGGTTGCACTTTTGAGTCTGTCTGGGGCTTTCACTGGGTGTTCTCAGTGGCCAGCTGGATTCCACAGCACCCTGTCTCGTGCACAAACATATCATAGAGGTTGTCAGCTTTTGTGTAGTATATTAAGATGCTGAGAAAAGTGGATCTTGGAGCTCTTTAAGATTTTGGAGAATTAGACAAAATTTTCTCATTCTACGGCTCTGTGGCTCAGTTTCCTATCTGAGCTTTATTGTGACCAGCTGAAGTAGAATGCTTTTCCAGACTTTTTCTTTCTCACAGAGAAATTCCTGACCTCCTCCAAGCCAGAGATGGGAAAAATCTTTGAGCTGCACAGCCAGATTACACCTGTGTCCCCAGGAAGCCATTCGTATGCTCCCATCCCAGCCAGGCACGCGATTTCCAGTCATGTAGATTTTTGCCCGAAAAACCCCAGGTTTATTTGACAAAAGGGGAAGTTTAGCATACATGTCCCCTTTGACAAAGTGTAGGGAAGGAAGGGAAGGGAAGGGAAGGGAAGGGAAGGGAAGGGAAGGGAAGGCAAGGCAAGGCAAGGCAAGGCAAGGCAAGGCAAGGCAAGGCAAGGCAAGGCAAGGCAAGGCAAAGCATGGGGCGTGTTTGTAAGGCAAGACAAGGTTGAGGGAAGTAAGGGAAGGCAAGTCAAATGAGAAGCCGGCAGGGCAAAGCAAGGAGAGTATAAAAAGAGTAACAAAGTACAGGTGGGAGATAAGTGAGCAGGGTAATGCAAAGCAAAGGAGTGGTAGGAGGGGCAAGGGAAGGACTCCTGAGCGTCGATAAGGCAATTCGAGGTTGGGGCCGGCAGGGAAAGAAGGAGCAAGCAAGGCAAGGCAGGGCCAGGCAGAAAGGGGTAGGGAAGTCAAGGTGGGGACGGGTGAGAAATATTAGGCAGCGCAAGGTGGGGCAAAGCATAGGTGTGCAAGGTAAGGGAAGTGCTAGATAGGAAAGGCAATGAGTGTCCTAAGAGGAACAGGCAATGCATAGCAAGGTCAGGAATAAAGTGGTAAGCAAGCCAAGGTGAGGGATGGGTGAGCAAGTCAATGCAAGGCAACGGAGCATAAGGAAGAGCACAGGAAGGATGCCGAAGGATTGCAAGGTTGGGGTAAGCAAGGCTAGACAAACCAAAGGAGGAGCAGGCAAGGCAAGGCAAAGCCAGGGAAGAAAGGGATAGGAAAGTCAAGGTGGGGGATGGTCTCCTGAAAGATTTAATTTGACATGTGGTTTCCACTCCTCAGAGGTGGTCTTCTGAAATTCTGCCAGTGCCCTTACTTTGGACAAGGTAAGCACTCTCCATGCTCAGTCTTGGTGTGCAGCTGATACAGTGTCCAGGGCAGGTAATGGCCAGTAACAGTGTTCTGCCACTTTGGTATGGGATCAATCCCTGGATRTTGTCTGTTTAGGWGGAGGGGATGCCATTTCTTTTGAGAAGGGCTCCGAGTTCCTCTCTTCCATGGGTGCAGTTGGATGGGTTCAGTTGRAGTTGTAGGCAGCAAGAGCTTTCTCAGCTGGCACTTCTGTGAGCTGTTTTTTGCCCGATGTTTTCAAGTTTGTAGCCAGACTCTGCAAGAGTGAAAAGATTTATTAGTGCGAAGGATTTATTAGTGTTGCCGTTTGAGTGTGGTGCAAATACGAGTTTGCACTTGGAAAGGGAAGATCAGCGAACTCTCTTTGTCCTGACACAGCTGATTGGAGAGCAGCGACGTTTTCAACTCAGATCTGCCCCTGGCGTGCTTTAGAGCTCAGCGAGGTGCACGCCCCTCTTTTGCAAGTCGACAGCGCCACCGTGTGGTTGTTTTTATGAGCGCTCGGGGTGCCCAGGAAAAAGCCAAGCGCTTTTCTGTCCGGGCATCGGTAGTGTGGGAGCAGTTAGTTTAAGTGCGCCGTTGTGGGTGCCGGCTCTTCCAGACCGAGAGAAGGCGATGGCGCATAGCGCTGGCAAGGAACACGAACCGTTTCATTGTCTGCTGTGCAGCTGGTAGGCTTCAAAAGAAAAGGGCATTCTAGCTAGGCCCCTTTCTTCTAGGACCTTCTTCTGTGGGACCAGCTGCTGAACGTTTCTAGTCTTTTAACTGGACTCTGTGAGACTGAAAGTGCACGACGGTGCTTGGAACTGAGCACACAGCCCTGCGTGTGCTGCTCTTTAGAAGCTGAGAGGGGAAAGTGAAGGCCAGAGCTTACTTTTTGCTCTAGGCGCTCTGTTATGGGAGCTGGACATAGTGAGCTTTGAAGCTGGGCTCTGCAAGAGCAAAGGAAAGTGATGGGACATGTAGCTGAGCAGGAAAGTCCAAAACTCCAGGAGGTGTGTTGCTTTTCACAGAATATGAGTTAAATGTGGAGTCAGCAACAGCCTGCTGCGCAGGCCCCTTTTGTAGCCAATATTGACACTTGGTCCAGTAGGTTCAGGTTCAGGAGCGCTGCATGACTGAAAGAAAAATTGAGATGGTAAATTTAGTTTGAAAGGAAAGCTCATCACTCCACTTCACATGGTGCTGCTTTTCTTTGAAGTGACTGTGAAACCCAGCCTAATGTTTCCAAAAGAAAATCATGGGGCTGGAGTCAGGGAGGGAGCAAAAACTAAACGGCACGTGCAGCTGAAATCAAGAAGCATGGTACACAGGTGAGTCGTGCAGTTCAAAGCTGCGTAAGAAAACGGAACAGCCAGCACTGTCTCTTTTCTTCTAGGACGTTTTGTTTAAGGCAGCGGATCTGGAAGGTCTCAGGGTGACCTAGATTCAACACACAGCTCACAAGACACGTCTCCTTTCAATTAGCAGCACTATCCAGGTGCCATAGGAATTCCTGGGCCAGGAAAGCAACAGTTGCTGGATAAGCCCTTCTCCTCGCAGCTTTTCAGCTACATGCCGTAGCATCGGTCTACGCTCATTCCTTGTCAGCGGTCAGTAGGTCTCGTTCGAAGCCCAGTGATGGGATTGCAAAACTCCACGTGAAATCTCGTGAATAAACCATGCCAGAGGAGAATGTTCTTGCAGGAGCGATATGGAACTCGCAGCCCTTGCACTCCCTCAAACAAACCGGAGAAATGCACTTTCATACACCTTCAGTGCTGCAGAGCAAAAGCGGCCACATCTGCGAGTATGTAAAGAGGAAGTATCTTCTGAGCACAGTTCGGTATGCCAGACGTACCCGAAAAGCCTTCCGTTTCGATTCCGACGAAAAGAGAGGAAGAATTGAGTGCTACGTAGCACTTACCAGGAAAGGTGCACGGCCCAGGCGTGCTTCGGCAGCGGCACCGGCAGCAGCAGCAGGGCGCTGGACCCCGTCGCTGCCGGAGAATTGTTCCCGGCTAGAAGTAGACGACTGTTCGCCCCCGGGAGAACGAAGGTACGGTGTGTTTAGAAAAGGCAAAAGAACGAAGCCGCGGAGCACATCGCAGAGGCTTGCAGGACGACGGTGGCCAACTCTCTGCACGTTACAGCATGCGAACGAAGAAGTTCAACAGCACCAACATGTGCTGCTGAGGGTTCGTCTTGCAGCGCTCTGTGGGAGCACCTGCGCTACCCTTCAGCCTCCCTGCGAGCCTGCGGCGTGCGCCCGGGGAGCCCGCGAGCCGAGAAGGAGCGGGCAGACAGCGCCGCCAGCTGACGGGCGCTTTTGCAGGTTGTGACCGGGCAGCGGACCGGCCCTGGAAGGCGCTGCAGCTGCGAGCTGCCGCCAAGTGTCAGGGGCAAGCGCCGGGCGGAGCCGGTCGTCCCGGCGCGGTTCCCTGGGCGAGACGTAGCCGAGAAGCTTTCCGCTTCCGTTCAGGCCGCCGGAGAGGCAGAACGCGGTGGTACGCAGCGCTCAGAAGGAAAAGGGGCACGGCCCAGGCGCGCTTCGGCAGAAGCAGTGCGCGGGAGCGCTTCGCTGCCGGCCACGGTGTTCCGGGCGAGACGCGGACGACCGTCCGCCTCCGGGAGAACGAAGGCACGGCGTGCTCGAAAAGGCGAAGAGCGAAGCCGCGGAGCCCCGGGCTCGGGTGCGCCTCGTTCCGGGCTCGCCAGGCGAGCGGGGCTGCCGCTCTCCTGCCTGCTGAGTTCGCGTTTTGGCCTTGGGAAGGAGGAAGTTCCACGGCAGGTGCTTGGTGCTGCCGCCGCCGCCGCCGCCCAGCCCTCTTGCAGCGCTCTGTGGGAGCAAGCGCGCTTCCCTTCAGCCTCCGAGCTTCGGAGAACACGCTGGCGGTAGGATGCAGCGGAGGAAGGGAAGCACGGAGTGCACGGGCGAGTTCGATGTTGCTCGCGTGCGGAAGGCGAAGGCGCAGCCCGGCGCTTGGCTTTTCCTTGTGCGGCCGTTCTCCACCGGGAGCAGCCGCTGGAGGCTGGCAGCGGGAGCTGCGAGGGTGCGAACAAGGCGGACGTCTGTCTCTGAAGAAAGGCACAGAGGCACCGCGTGATGTGCGCCTTTGGAAGGCTGCTTGGAGAAGGGGTGCTGTCGGAACGCCTTCCGCTGCCACGCGTGCTCCTGGGCGAGCTCGAGCTGCAGGGGCTGTGCAGCGCTGAACGACTAGGAAAGTGCTTATCTGCACGCTGTGCGATGGAGCGGGGCGGCTGCGCSKTCCTTCTTGGAGCGGCGAGAACCCTCTCAGCCGACTGGGCTTGTGAACGAGCCCTTGCCGGACTTCTGCAATTCGGTGCACTGCCCACGCGAGCCCGCTGCTCTGCGGCTTCGTTCTTGGCCTTCCCTTGCCTGGAGGGAGGAGAAGCCCAGGCACGGGCCAGTTCCGCTCGCCCCCGCTCTTGGGCGTGCGTGCCGCCCGCCAGCCCCGCGGGCGCTGTGCTCGCTTTTCCCTCAGCTCGAGGCACAAAGGACGCCCTTTCGAAAGGTTTCGCAGCGTCCACGCTGTCCACGGAGCTCTCGCTCAGCGAAATGTGCCGGGGGAGAAGCACTTGCTGCATGAGTCGTTCGATGTGCAAGACTTCTCAGGCAGCGCCACAATCCGGGCCACGAGAAGGGGGGGCTCGAGAAGGTGCTGTTGTCCTGGCACCTTTCTCTTTTTTTGACACCTTTTTTTCTCTTCTGATCTAGCCGCTAGGGCTCTGTAACACTGAAGCTGTATGAAAGTATGTCTGGGATGTCTCATGGAGTGTAAGGGATGTGAGTTCCATGGCATGGCAGCAAGAGCATTTCCAGCTTGCACTGATTGTGCATGGGCTTTTGGCTGGACTTCTGCAATCTCGTCCCTGGGCTTCCAACCAAATATACTAGGAGCTGACAAGGAGTGAGCCTAGACCGATGCCATAGTGTGTAGCTGAAAGTCTGAGTGGAGAAGGGCTTATCCAGCAACTGTTGCTTTCCTGGCACGGGAATTCTTATGGTGCCTGTAGCATGCTGCTAATCATGGTTTTAAAATGGAAAGGTGAAGTGTCTTGTGAGCAGTGTTTTGAATGTCGCTTGCCCAGAGACCTTCAGAGTACAATGCCTTAAACAAAATATCCTAGAATAAAAGAGGACTGGCAATCCTGTTTCTTATGATGCTTTGAACTGCGCGACACGTTTGTGCCATGCTTCTTGATTTCAGCCCCACGTGATGTTTGGTTTTTTCTTCCTCCCTGACAGCAGCTCCATGACTTTAATCTGGAAACAGTAGACCGGGTTTCACAGTCGCTTTGAAGGAGAGCAACACCATCTGTAATGGGGCGATGAGCTTTCCTTTCAAACTAAATTTACGATCTCGATTTTTCTTTTAATCATGCAGCACTCCTGGACCTGAACCTACTGGACCAAGTGTCAATATTGGCCACAAAAGGGGCCTGCGCAGCAGGCTGTTGCTTACTCCACATTTAACTCGTGTTCTGTGAAAAGCAACACACGTCCTGGATTTATGGACYTTCCTGCTCAGCTACATGTCCCGTCACTTTCCTTYGCTCTTGCAGAGCCCAGCTTCAAAGCTCACTATGTCCAGCTCCCATATCAAAGTGCCTGGAGCAAAAAGTAAGCCCTGGCCTTCACTTTCCCCTCGCAGCTTCTAAAGAGCAGCACACGCAGGGCTGTGTGCTCAGTTCCAAGCACCGTCGCGCACTTTCAGTCTCACAGAGTCCATTTAAAATACTAGAAACGTTCAGCAGCTGGTCCCACAGAAGAAGGTCTTAGAAGAAAGGGGCCTAGCTAGAATGCCCTTTTCTTTTGAAGCCTACCAGCTGCAYAGCAGACAATGAAACGGTTCGTGTTCCTTGCCTTCTCTCGGTCTGGAAGAGCCGGCACCCACAACGGCGCACTTAAACTAACTGCTCCCACACTACCGATGCCCGGACAGAAAAGCGCTTGGCTTTTTCCTGGGCACCCCGAGCGCTCATAAAAACAACCACACGGTGGCGCTGTCGACTTGCAAAAGAGGGGCGTGCACCTCGCTGAGCTCTAAAGCACGCCAGGGGCAGATCTGAGTTGAAAACGTCGCTGCTCTCCAATCAGCTGTGTCAGGACAAAGAGAGTTCGCTGATCTTCCCTTTCCAAATGCAAACTCGTATTTGCACCACASTCAAACGGCAACACTAATAAATCCTTCGCACTAATAAATCTTTTCACTCTTGCAGAGTCTGGCTACAAACTTGAGAACATCGGGCAAAAAACACAGCTCACAGAAGTGCCAGCTGAGAAAGCTCTTGCTGCCTACAACTTCAACTGAACCCATCCAACTGCACCCAAGGAAGAGAGGAACTCGGAGCCCTTCTCAAAAGAAATGGCATCCCCTCCTCCTAAACAGACAATATCCAGGGATTGATCCCATACCAAAGTGGCAGAACACTGTTACTGGCCATTACCTGCCCTGGACACTGTATCAGCTGCACACCCAGACTGAGCTTGGAGAGTGCTTACCTTGTCCAAAGTAAGGGCACTGSCAGAATTTCAGAAGACCACCTCTGAGGGGTGGAAACCACATGTCAAATTAAATCTTTCAGGAGACCATCCCCCACCTTGACTTTCCTATCCCTTTCTTCCCTGGCCTTGCCTTGCCTTGCCTGCTCCTCCTTTGGTTTGTCTAGCCTTGCTTAACCCAACCTTGCAATCCCTTACTAGAGCCTCGGTGTCCTTCCTGTACTCTTCCTTACACTGCATTGCCTTGCATTGACTTGCTCACCCATCCTCCACCTTGGCTTGCTTACCACTTTTTCCTGGCCTTCTAGGATGTTTTGTTTAAGGCATTGGATCCTAAAGGTCTCTGGGTAAGCGAGATTCAACACACTGCTCACAAGACACTTCACCTTTCCTATCGAAAGCCATAATTAGCAGCACGCTACAGGCACCATAAGAATTTCCATGCCAGGAAAGCAACAGTTGCTGGATAAGCCCTTCTCCTCGCAGCTTTTCAGCTACACACTTTGGCATTGGTCTATGCTCACTCCTTGTCAGCTCCTAGTATATTTGGTTGGAAGCCCAGGGACGAGATTGCAGAAGTCCAGCCAAAAGCCCATGCACAATCAGTGTCAGCTGAAAATGCTCTTGCTGGGGCACCATGGAACTCACAGCCCTTACACTCCATCACACAACCCGGACATACGCACTTTGATACAGCTTCAGTGTTACAGAGCCCAAGCGGCTAGATTAGAAGAGACAAGCAAGTGTCAAAAGAGAAGGCTTTCGTAAACTACCCACTTCTCTTAGCAGCTGTGAAACTGCATCTACCACACCGTGGCTCTGTACCTTTCTTCTCACATAGACATGCCGTCACAGTTCTCACTCTTGCAGCTCCCTTCCAAGTGTCCAGCAGCTGCTCCCTTAAAAACGGCTCTAGAAGAAAAAGCCAGCGCTGGTCTGCACCTTCCCCTTGCTGCATGTCAGCCACACACCAAACACACTTCCGCGCTCTGTACGTTCCTTCTCAGCATCTTCTGCCATTAACAGTTTTTCAATCTCGGAGTCTAAAGCTATGTGTTCCCACACAGGGCTCGAATAGGAAGATGTACCGGCACAAGCAGCTGTTGCGGACCTTTACCCTTACGTTAGCTAACTTGAATTCGGCAGGCAAGCGTGTGGCAGCCTTGCTCCTCTTGCAGCCTGGACCCTGCACACACAAGCACGGTGCTCTGTGTCTTCATTCTCAGCCTTACCKAAGAGGCGTGCTTTCATTCTTTGGGAGTGCAAAATGCCCACATACTTCTCCCACAGACAAGGTAGGGGATGGAGAGGAATAGCAAGGAAAAGCAAGGTTTTGTCAGAATGGCAAGTCAAGGCAAGTCAATAGAGTGGTAGGCAGGGGAAGGCCCAGAAGCTGAAGGCAAAGCAGGGCAGAGTTTGGCAAATCCAGTAGGCAAGGCAGGTCAATGGTAGGGCAGTGAAGCAAGCCCTCTCCAGACTTATACGGTGTCTTTATCTGCTTGGCCTGCTTGATCACAATGCAAGTCTCACAATCAGGGATCACCTGGGATACAGTGTCTCTGG
Organism: Parotia lawesii; assembly: GCA_003713295.1. NCBI lineage: Eukaryota > Metazoa > Chordata > Aves > Passeriformes > Paradisaeidae > Parotia > Parotia lawesii. The sequence goes on along the minus strand of RAHM01000553.1, from coordinate 160,571 downwards.
TTAAATCTACCCCTCAGCCATGAGACCGTTGGTATATTGCATCTGTTCCCTGATTACCAGAGGCATAATGGGCCCACTGAGCTAAAAATAACACTCTCTCATGTTACCAGTCCAGACCTACCTGTGACACTTTAATTTTGGCAGCCTGATCCACCTGTTTGTTGTTGCAATGCTCCTCTTTAGGATGGATGGGCCTGGCTGGCCTTGACCTGGCAGGTGCCTCTCTCATCTGCACCTGAAACACTGAGATTACATGCTTTCATTCCTATGGAAAAGAACTGTCATTCTCGTCCAGGAGCCCATGGCTGAAATTTGGATTACAGGTCCAAAATGCAGTACATCCAAGGACTGCTCCCAGAAGAATGCTGGAAGGGCAGATGGGCCTTGGCTGGCTTGGACCTGCACTAGATTGCATCTCATCTGCACCTGAAACACTGCGGCATCGTTCCTTCCTATGGAAAAAATTGTCATTTGTGTCCAGAAGGCCATGGTCTAAATTTGGGTTTCACCTCCAAAATTCAGTACATCCAAGGATTGCTCCCAGGTGAAAGCTGCCAGGACAGATGGGTCTGCCTGGCCTTGATCTCGCATGGGCCACTCCTCTTCTTCACCTGAGATACTGTGGCTATGTGCTTTCCTTTCTACTGAAATGTCATTCTCATCAAGGAGCCCTTGGCTGAAATATGGACTGCACCTCTGAAATTCGGTACATGCAAGCATTGCTCCCAGACAAAAGGTGCCAGGACAGATGGGTCTGCCTGGCCTTGACCTCCTGCTCACCTGTGTCTGAAACACTGGGTCTATGTGAAGGCATTGAAAATAATAGGAGGGGCAGGCAAGGCAAGACAGGGCCAGGCAAAGCCAAGTACAAAAGGGGGGTGACGCTTTCCCGTGCCTTAATTATGTCTCCCTGGATGGGGTAGAATTTCCAGAGCCCTTGCCTGGGCTCTGCAGACGAACGGGACTTTTCCACGCTTCTTACTTTTAGATAGTTGTTTATTAAGTCTTATCAGAAGCTCAGCCAGGGACATGGTTCCCCTTAGAGCATGTGAAGAGGAAGCCAAGTTATCAAGATAACAGTGTTCTTTTAAAGGTAAATTACCCAATGAAAGCCCGAAATGAAAGATATTTTTACTTTTCTACCAATGTTCAATAAATCATTCTGTCACATGAAAGGAACTGCGGCATTTTTCACCCAATCCTCTCAATCCACTTTTGCCGCAAACATGGAGTAAAGAAAGAAGAAAGAAGAAGGCCTAGAACAACAACCATCCTCCATCTTGGCATCTGTGCTTCTTACCTATTTACTATATTAACAAACCCAACACCTCTAAATTTTCACCCTGTGACTATCTTATATAATGTTCTATCATCTAATTCACACCAGTGCAGATTCTGTTTCTTCCCATAGGGTAGGTAATTTTCTCCATGGACGAAGGTCAAAGACAGGGTTGTCCAGGGGGGTAAAACTCTTCAAAATAGGCAGAGAAATGTTCCCTGCACTTTGGACTCCAACAGGGTGGGAAATACAAGGTGGGGGATAGGAGAGCAAGGTAATGCAAGGCAAGGGAGTGATTGCAGGGCAAAGCATGTAAAGGGTTTGATTTGGAAGGCAAGGCAAATGAAAGGCAAGACAATGAGAGTCCTAGAAGGAGACGGCAGGGCTGGACCTGGAAAAATGGGTTGGGAAGTCAAGGAAGGGAATGGGTGAGGAAGTCAATGCAAGGCAGTGGAGGGAAGGAAGGGCAGGGGATGGATACAGAGGGGTCAGTAAGGCAATGCAAGGTGTGGGGAAGCAAGGCAAAGCAAGGGAATGGTCAGAAATGACAAGGAAATGCAAGGTTGGGTAGGAAAGGGAAGGCAAGGCAAGGGAGGGGTAGGTAAGGCAAGAACTGTTATAGGAGAAACAGGCAATGCACAGCTAGACCAGGAAGAAAGTGGTAGAGAAGTCAAGGTGGGCAGTGGGTGAACAAATCAATGCAAGGCAATGGAGTAGTAGGAAGGGCAATGGAAGGATCCAGATGGGTGAGTAAATCAAAGGAAGGGATAGTTGGGAATGTCAAGGCTGGGTAAGAATGGTAAAGATATGCAAATGAGGTGTAGGCCTGGCAATGCAAGACCATGGAAGAAAGCAGTAGGGAGGTCAAGGGGGGATGGGCATGCACAGTTAGCAGGGCAAGGCAAGTAAACTCTGGGGTTTACAAGGTAAAGGAAATGAGTGGCTTGCTCCCAGACAAAAGCTGCCAGGACAATCTGGCTGTCCGGCCATGATCTCGCATGGGCCTCCTGTCACGTGCACCTGAAACACTTGGGTTGTGTGATTTTCTTCCTACGGAAGGGACTGTCACTCTTGTCCAGGAGCCCATGGCTGAAATTTGGATTAACTTCCAAAATTCAAAACATCAAAGGATTGCTTCCTGACAGAAGCCACCAGGACAGACAGGTCTAGCTGGCCTTAACCTATCCTTTGAAACCTCTCACATGTCCCTGAAACACTGGGGCTAGGTGTTTTCCTTTCTGTGGGAAAGAACTGGCATTCTTGAAAAGAAGCTGATGGCTGAAATTTGGATTGCACCTCCAAAATTCAGTACATCCAAGGATTGCTCCCAGAGAAAAATTGCCAAGACAGATGGGTCTGGCTGGACTTGATCTCCCCATGGGCTGCCTCTCATATGCACCTGAAACAATAGGGCTATGTGCTTTTCTTCCTATGGAAAAGAACTGTCATTGTCATCCAGGAGCCCAGAGAGGAAATTTGTATGAACCTCCAAATTCAATACATTCAGTGATTTCTCCCAGAGAGAAGCTGCCAGTACTAACATGTCTAGCTGGCCTTAAGCTACCCTGGAGAACCTCTCATCTGCACCTGAAACAATGGAGCTATGTGCTATCCATCCTATCGGAAAGAACTCTCATTCTTGTCTAGGTATGCAGAAGTGGCGTCCTTTGCAGCCAGGTGCCTGTGATAAAAAGTGGTATTACAACTCCTAAAACTGCAAATATCTGAGGATTGCCAGGCTTTCCTTTCTGTGGAAAAGAGCCACCCTTCATGGCCAGGAGCTCTCATTGAAAATTAGATTCCTCCTCCTAGAATTGCAAATGTCCTATGATTGCTTCCAGAAGAAAGCTGCCAGAACTGACATGTCAACCTGGCCTTGGCCAGCTAAGAGGGGCCGCCTCCTAGCTGCCTCTGACACACTGGGGTGTCAGGTTTTCCTTCCTTTAGAAAAGAGCCAGGTGCCCATGGCTGAAAGTAGGATTGCACCATTCTCTTGAGTTCTTCGCCACAGCAAGGAAAGCAAGTAGGCCCAGTGTTTCAGGTGCAGATGAGAGGCTGACCTGCAGAGGTAAAGGCCAGCAAGACCTGTCTGTCCTAGCAGCTTCCCTCTTAGAGCAGTCCTTGTGTGTGTTGAATTTTGGARGTGGAAYAGAAATTCCATGTGGGCATGTGGAAGAGAATTTTTGCCGTAGGAAGGAAACCATATAATACCATTTCTATCATGTTTAGATGAAAGCCTGCCCATGGGAGGTGAAGGCCATCCAAACCAGTCTGTCTGGGCAGCTTTCATCTACGAGCAACCCTTTGGTGTCTTAAATTATGGTGGTGGATTCCAAATTTCAGCAATGGGGAAGTGAATGAGTTCTTTYCCCAGGGAGGAAAGCCTATCACCCCAATGTTTCAGAGGCAGATGAGAGACAGCCTGCAGGCGGCCAAGGCCAGCCATACCTGTAGGTCCTGGCAGCTTTCATCTTGGAGCAATCCTTGCATATATGGAATTTCGGAGGTGGAATCCAAATTTTGGCCATGGGCACCTGGACCAGACATATGTTTCTTTCTCACTGGAGGAGAGCAGAGCACCCCAGTGTTTTGACATGAATTGAGAGGTGTCCCCCAGGAGGTCAAGGCTAGTGAGGCCTGTCAGTTCTGGCAGCTTTTGTCTGGTAGCAATACTCGGATATATGGAATTTTGGAGGCAGAATCCCAGTTTCAGCCATGGGTGCCTGGATAAAAAAAGACAGTTCTTTCCCTACGGACAAAGCCTGGTGCCCCACTGTTTCCAAAGCAGAGGAGTGTCAGCCATTGGGAGGCCAAGACTAGCCAGATCTATCAGTCCTGGCATCTTTTGTCTTGGAGCAATCTTTGGATATATGGAAATTTGGAGGCAGAATCCCAATTTCATCCACAGGTGACTGGACGAGAACGATGGTTGTTTCTTTTGAAGAGAAAAGACCAGCACCCCAGTGTTTAGGGGGCAGATAAGAGATGGCCCCCAGAAGGCTTGTAACAGCCAGACATCTGGGTCCTGGCAATTTTCATCTGAAAGCAATCCCTGGATATATGGAATTTTGAAGGAAGAATCCTAATTCTGGCACCAGGCGCCTGGATGGCAATGAYGATTCTTTCCTGCAGGGATGAAAGCCATGCACCATAGTGTTTCAGGGCCATAGCACAGGCAGCCCCTGTGAGGCCAAGGCCAGACAGACCTGTTGGTCCTGGCAGATTTCATACGGGAATAATCCTTGGATACATAGAATTTTTGTGGTGGAAACCAAATTTTGGCCATGGGTGCCTAAACTAGGATGATGGTTCTTTCTTCCACGGAGGAAAGCCCAGCACCCCTGTTTTCCAGGGGCAGAGAAGATGTGGCCCTAGGAGCCCAAGGCAAGCCAGACTTGTGGGTCCTGGAAGATTTCTTTTGAGAGCGATCCTTGGATATATGGAAATTTGGAGGTGGAATAGCAATCTTGGCCATGGGTGCATAGCCCTAAAGSAGGAACCTTTCACCCGGGAGGAAAAGCACAGTGCCCCAGTGTTTCRAGGCAGGAAGAGAGTGCCCCGGGAGGCCAAGGCCAGCCAGAGCTGTTGGTACTGGCAGCTTTGGTTTGGGTGCAAACCTTGGATATACTGAAGTTTCAAGGCAGACTCCCAGTTTTGGCCATGGGTGCCTAGACATGAAGGACATGTTTTCCAAATGGAGGAAGACCCAGCATGTCGCAGCGTGGGTGCTGATGGTAAGGTGCTGCGACCTTCCGAAAGCATCTCCAGGGAAGCCGCTTGGCAAAGCCACCACGCACACGCACCACACTGGATAGTTCCAAGCACACCAACGATAAAAGACACAGGAAGGGTCTCCGTATGGGGTTCCATGGAAGAAGTTTATTCCARCCATGCGAAGGGGTCCAGGGACGAAAACAAAGGAATCAGGGAAGGGTCCAGGGTTATATACGTGGCAGGGAAAACATCAGAGGCCAATGATCTGAAGGTGCAGGGGTGGTACATAGGTGGGACTAGGATAAGGGAGCCAATAGGAAAGATCTGAGGGAGTGGCAAAGGAACAAGGGCCAATGGGAGAACGGGAAAGGGAGAACTTTCTGGATCAGGGACATATAGGGTAGAGAGGGGCAGAGAGGTCAACGGGGCAACCAGGGAAGCAGAGCTGGGGTATATTAGCATGATAAAACAAAGCATCCTGGGAGGAGCCTTTTCTGTCACCATAACCAAAAAGGGGGTTATTAGGCTTAGTGATGGTTCCACGAATGGACTCCCTTTGTCCCTTGGTTGGTAGGCTCACCAGCCTCCACACCAGCACCCCAGTGTTTCGAGGTCTGTGAATGCTGAAAGCTTGGTTGCAGAGGGATTTCTCAGTTTTCTGCCAGCGTCTGTGTGAAAGCCTTGCTTTCTCATGGGCACTGTGGGAAAACAGTTAAAAGATTTTGTGAACTATGGTATTGTTATGATACCAATGAGAAAAATATCTGAAGTAAATGTTATTGGGCTCAGCCAATCCCTCTGAGGGGTGGCTGGCCAGGTAACCAATGACCTTACGTCAGTCCAGCGTGCTAAGAAATATAAGCGAACTTGTAAATTAATAAAGTGTCGATTCCATTCCATCCTGAGCCGTCCATGTCGCTTTCTTCTCCGATCTCTGCTCACAAGCGACAGGGGTCAAATGAGAGGTGGCCCCCAGGAGGCCAAGGTCACCCAGATCTTTTGATACTGGCAGCTTTTGTCTGGGAGCAATCTGTGGATATACAGAGTTTTGGAGGAGGAATCCCAAGCTCAGACTTGGGCACCTGGACCACAAGAATGGTTCTTTCCCCCAAGGAGGAAAGCCTAGAGCACCAGTTCTTCAGCGTCAGATAAGAGGCATCCATTGGAAGGTCAATGCCAGCCAAACCTGTCACTCCTGGCAGCTTTCATCTGGGAGCAATACTTGGATATACAGAATTTTGGAGACAGAATCCCCAGTTTTGGCCATGGGTGCCTGGATGAGGACAGTATCTTTCTTCCAGGGAGGAAAGCCTGGCACTCAGTGTTTTGAGGGCAGAGGAAAGGCCTCCCCTAGAATGCCAATGAAAGCCACACCTGTCAGTCCTGACAGCTTTTGTCTAGGAACAATCTTTGAATATACAGAATTTTAGAGGTGGAATCCAAACTTAGCTAATTGGCATCTGAAGGATGGTTCTTTCCCCCAGGGAGTAAAGCCTGGTGACCCAGTGTTACAGGGCAGAGGAGAGGTTTCCCCCAGGAGGCCCAGACCAGACAGACCTATTGGTCTTGGCAGCTTTCATCTGGGAGCCATGCCTGGATATAGGGAATTTTGGAGGTGGAATCCCAATTTCGGCCCTGGGTGCCTGGACACGAGAGACAGTTCTTTTCCTCAGGGATGAAAGCTTGGCACCCTAGTATTTCCATGGCAGATGAGAAGTGGCCCCCAGGAGGCCATTGCCAGCAAGAGCTGTCTGTCCTGGCAGCTTTCATCTGGGAGCCATCCTTCAATATGTGAAGTTTTCCAGATCTAATCCCAATTTCGGCCATGGGCAACTGGATGTGCAGGACAGTTTTTTCCCCCAAGGAGGAAAGCTGGGTTCCCTAGTGTTTCAGGACAGAGGGAAAGCAGCCCCCAGGAGGCCATGGCCAGCCAGAGCTCTCGGTCCTGGCAGCTTTTATCAACGATCACACCATGGATATACAGAACTTTGGAGGTGGAATCCCAGTTTTGGCCATGGGCACCTGGACCAGAAGGACAGTTCCTTCTCCAGGGATGAAGGCCTTGTGCCACAGTGTTACAAAGGCAAATGAGAGGCAGCCCCTGAGAGGTCAAGGTCAGCCAGACCTGTCGGTCGTGGCAGCTTTTGTCTGGGAGTGTCACCGAAACTGCAGGAAAAACAAAAACCCTCCAACATCGTTTTTAGTGTTAGAGAATAAAGGCATTACTTCATTCGGGCCAGGATGTTGTTCTGGCCAGGATGTGCAACAGAAATAATTTCATCCACACATAGCCTGAGTGTGCAGAGAAAATCCTTCCATGACACGTGAATTTTACTAGATTTCCCAAACTTTATACAGTCAAAACCCATAGAAATTAATTGGTTCAATGTTCATTTGTCCCAATTTGTGCAGTTCTTAGTATTTGGTTTCCTRTTGGATACGGATTTCTTCACCTCCGATGCTAATTACSTTCTCATTCTTGGTTGTCTTCTCTCTCTTTTCTCAGACCAGGTGTCTCCAACCATGCCAGGGATGATGTTTGGAGTTGATGGTTGTTAATGGTCATTGGTGGTCGTTATCTTTTGTGTATCTTCTGTGCTACTCCCAGTCTGTTGTGATGTTAAGTTCATCAGACTTCACCTGGTGGAACAATGCCCTGGAAAGAAACTTCAATTCTCTTCCCTCAGGGTAAAGGCGAACAAAACTGACTAAAGTTACAAAAAAAATTTAAAATTTCGTATCATTTCCAACAGGAGCATTCCTTGCATTTATGGAATTTTGGAGACAGAATCCAAACTTAGGTCATGGACGCCTAGGCAAGAAGTATGGTTTTTTCCCCCAAGGAGGAAATCCTGGCACCCCATTGTTCTGGTGGCAGAGGAAAGGTGGCCCCTGGGAGGCCAATGCTAGCTGAACCTGTCAATCCTAGCAGCTTTCATCTGGGAGCAGTCCTTGGATATACAGAATTTGGGAGGTGGAATCCCAATTTCTGCCGTGGGTGCTTGGATGTGAAGTACAGTTCTTCCAGGGAGGAAAGTCTGATGCCCCAGGTCTGGTCTCAGGGGCAGGTGAGAGCTGGCCCTCAGGAGGCCAATGCCAGCCAGACGTGTTGGTCCTGACAGCATTTGTCAGTGATTAAACCTTGGATATACAGAATTTTGGAGGCGGAATCCAAATTTTCGCCATGGGCGCTTGGGAGAGATGAGACGGTCCTTTCACAAGTGAGGGAAGCCTGGTGCAGTAGTGTTACAGGGTCAAGAGAGAGGCAGTCCCTGGGAGGCCAAGGTGAGCCAGAGCTCTTGGTCCTAGAAACATTCGTCTGGGAGCCATCCTTGGATATAAGAAGTTTTCCAAAGTGAATCCCAATTTTGGCCATGGGTGCATGGACCAGAAGGACAGTTCCTTCCCCAGGGATGAAAGCCCAGTGTTTTGAGGGCAAATGAGTGGTGTCCACTGAGACACCAAGGCCTGATACGCAGAAAAGACTCCACAACTCGAAAGTTGCAAAGTAGGTATGTTTTAATCAGCTGAGGCGCATGGGGGAATCTCTCCTCCAAAGACATGTGCACTTTCAGCAGCTCTTGGCTAGTATTTATCTAATTGCAAACTGCATATGCATCAAATTACACAATACGCCTATACATATTCATTGCTTATCCCCGCTTCATATTATAGTTAGCTCTAAAGTCATTAACATATCAGCGTGCTTGTGCAGTGCTGACTGGTGGTCGCAGGCTGGAGTTTCTGGGATGAAGTAAAGGTCTTCCTCAGATGAAGTAAGTAGTCTTCCTCTGGTTGAACTTTTTACCTCGCCTTCTTGCGCATGCTCTCTGAGTTCCTGGCCCAAGTCCAAACCTCGGAGCTGGTTTGTGTGGAGAGAAACAATAGACTCTACATGATTCAATGTGAATCAAGCAGAAGCCATTTTATTGATGAACTACTGTCCCTAATATACAATTCTTGCTTTCCCTAGACGCGATTGTCCATAATTATTATTGGTTAAGGCCTACTTTCACACGCTACTTTATGCTTTATGATTGGTTCTTGTATGTGTGTCACATCGTCCTTCAATTCGCATTTTCTTATCCTTTTCTTCCTTGTTCCTTGTTCACATCCTCCCCAATGCTGCTTGTTCCTTTCTCACAACCTCCCCATGGACTCTTTTCTTGTGTACGTGCTTAAGTCCTTCTGTCTTATGTGCTCTGGTTCTTCTATTTTATGGCTGGTTCACGACATGTCCATTTTCTAGTAAAAACATGGTTTCCACAGGTTTGGGCTGGTTTCAGGGTCCGAGCAGGATCTTCGGTTACGGTTTCTTCCCCTTGTCAATAGCCCTACATCATCCTCCCTTTTGCTTTGGCAAGCACAATAAATGTTAAGCAAGCAATATTCATTGTTTAGCAAGCAGCTACAAAATTCAGCAATACTAGCAATACCGTGATCAATAGTTAATTTTTAAAATTCTAAGCCCCCTGTATCAGGCCAGTCAGACCTGTCGGTCTTGCAGCTTTCACCTTGGAATAATCCTTGAATATACGGAATTTTGGAGGTGGAATACAAATTTCGGCCGTGGATACCGAAACCATAAGCACAGTTCTACCCTCCAGGTAAGAAAGCATGACTGTTATCATCCGCTTTAAGCACAGAAGAGCAAAGAAAACTAACTCTCTGTGAATAAAAAGGAAAGCACTTTGAATGTTTGAAATACTCCCAAAAACGAGAGAAAAACTAAATGAAATTAAATGATGATACCAAAAAATTGATATATTTTATTTAACAGTAAAAGAGGCAAAGAGAATGAAAGGGAAAAGTAGAGAAAAGTTAGAAAAAGCTAAGGTCGCTTTAAAAAACATAGAATAGGTCACCACCACACTGTTACGTTTGTTGCTGCTGAGATGGGGGTGGGGGTTGGAGGTCAGAGCGAAGCAGTTTGTGCCTTCTGCTGTTTGAAGTGTTTTATCTTCGTTCTCTGATCTCGGAAGCAGTTTGGCTGGAATGCAGCGGCCCCTATGAAATGCAGGCGCGGTGCCTGATCTCAGCAGTTGAACCCCACTCCACTCGAGGTGCAGGAGGCCCCAGGGTGTCCTGCAGCAGGTGATGGTGGGGAGGGGGAAAGGCAAAGATCAGGGATTCTGCCCCTTTCTTTCTCGCCCACCTTTAGCATCTGTTTTTCATTCCTTTTTATGGGACTCAAGGTGGGCTACTCACAGTCCATCCCGCACGTAGTTTTCAAGTGTTCAAGGGTGATTATGATAAGCAGACATAATGATGAAGCACTTTTTGAAGCCTCTGTCTTATTATCAGGCTCTTACAACAGCACCCCAGTGTTCCCATGGCAGATGAGAAGCAGCCGATGGGTGGCTAAGGCCAGCCAGACCTGTTGGCCCTGGCAGCTTTCATCTGGGAGCAATCCTTAGATATATGGAATTTTGGAGGCACAATCCCAGTTTCTGTCATGTGCACTTGGACCTGAAGTATGATTCTTTACCCCAGGGAGGAAAGCTTGATGCCCCAGTGTCTCAGGGCAGATGAGACGTGGCCCTCAGGAGGACACGCTAGCCAGAGCTGTCTGTCCTGGCAGCCTTCATCAGTGGTCAAACCCTGGATATACAGAATTTTGGAGGCAGAATCCCAATTTCGGCCATAGATGCCTGGACGGAGAGAGATATTTCACAGGTGAAGGATGCCCGGCACACCAGTGTTTCAGAGTCAACTAAAAGGCAGACTCCAGGAGGCCAAGGCCAGCCAGAGCTGTCAGTCCTGGTGGCTTTTGTCTAGGAGCAATTCTTGGATTTAGAGAATTGTTGAGATGGAATCCCAATTTTGGACATTGGCACCTGGATGAACAGTACAGTTCTTCCGCCCAGGGAGGAAAGCTTAGCATCCCAGTGTTTTGAAGTCCAATAAGAAGTGGTGTCCAGTAGGCCATGGCCAGTCGGACTTGTGGGTCCTGGCAGCTTTCATCTGGGAGTAATCTTTGGACATGTGGCGTTTCAGAGACAGAATCCCAATTTCATCCATGGGTACCTGGACCAGAATGACCATTCTTACCACTGGGGAGGAAAGCCTGGTGCCCCAGTGTTTTGGGACAGAGGAGAGGGGGCTTCTGGGAGGTAAAGGCCAGCCAAACCTTTCGTTCCTAGCAGATTTTGTCAGTGAAAAACTTTGGAAGGTGGAATCCCAATTTCTGCCATGGGTGCCTGGACCAGGAGGACCTTTCTTTCTGCCAGGGTGGGAAGCCTGGCGCCCCAGTGTTTCAGGGAAAGTTAGAGGTGACACRGGGCACCATTTGACACTTTGCCGTGTCTTAATTGAGCCTCCCCTGATGGGGGAGGGTTCCCCGAGCCCTTGCCTGGGCTCTGCAGACGAACGGGACTTTTCCACACTTTTGCTCTCAGATAGTTGTTTATTAAGTCTTATCAGAAAAGGAGCCAAGGCACAAGATGACTCCTCTTAGAAAACGCAAGGGAGAAGACGACTTATCAAGATAACAGTGTTCTTTTAAAGGTAAATTACCCAATGAAAGCCCAAAATGAAAGATATTTTTACTTTTCTACCAATGTTCAATAAATCGTTCTGTCACATGAAAGGAACTGCGGCATTTTTCACCCAATCCTCTCAATCCACTTTTGCCGCAGAAAATGGAGTAGAGAAAGAAGAAAGAAGAAGGCCTAAAACAACAACAATCCTCCATTTTGAAGGTTTTGTTTCTTATCTATTTTGCTATATTAACAAACCCAACACCTCTAAATTTTCACCCTGTGACAATCTTATATAATGTTCTATCACCTAATTCACACCAGTGTAGATTCTGTTTCTTCCCAGAGGGTAGGTAATTTTCTACATGGACGAAGGTCAAAGACAGGGTTGTCCAGAGGGGTAGAACCCCCCAAAACAGGCAGAGAAATATTCCCTGCACTTTGGACTCCAACAAGAGACAGACACCCAGAGGCCGCAGCCAGCCAGAGCTGTCAATCCTGGCAGCTTTCATCTCGGAGCCATCCTTGGATATATTGCATTTTGGAGACAGAATCACAATTTCTGCCATGGGTGCCTGAAGGAGCAGCACTGTTCTTTCCCCCAGGAAGGAAAGTAGAGTGCCCCAGTGTTTCAGTGTCAGAGGAAAGGCAGCCCCTGGCTGTCCAAGACCAACCAGACCTGTCAGTCCCAGCAGCTTTTGTCTTGTAGCCATCCTTGGATATGTGGAATTTTGGAGGTGGAATCCCAATTTTGGCCATGGGAACCTGAATCAGAAGGAGGGTTCTTTCCCCAGGGATGAAAGCCCAGCTCCCCAGTGTTTTGGGGGCAGAAGAGAGGTGGCCCCTGGGAGGACAAGGCCAGCTAGACCTATAGTTCCTGGCAGCTTTCATCTGGGAGTAATCCTCAGTCTTCAGAAAATGAACGATTTCCTCCAATCTATGGTGCCATTTGAGGCCAGTGCTTCTTTCCATTGGTTCTACAGAAAAATCTAAAAAAAAAAAAGAGAGAAAAAGAAGGCATGAAATAATTTTAATTGCTGCATGTTATCTCTACAATACATTTTCTTTGGCTTTTATTAATTCACAGACATCAGTATTTCTAAAACAATATTGGTACTCTTTTATTTACCATGTTCTTGTAAACTTACTTATTATGTCTCCTGTCCATAACTCCAGCATAATTGTCATCAGTTGTCCCTGTCTCTCCTGCCACCTGTACTCAAGTCCCAAAATTTTGCCTGACTTGGGATGACTGATATGGCAAAAGAAAGGTCCTCACTTCAGGTTCAGATTCTGCAGGAATACTGCAGCTGAACAAAGAAAGCAAACATTTTGAATATAGTTGACTTTAACAAAATTATGATTCTCTTCTTCCCTGTGATGCTTGGATGAAAGACACCATCTTGGGGAGTCTGAGAGATTGAGCAGTCTGTATCTGGTGGTTGTTTACTGTTGTTTCCTGACTGTTGCTGTTCTGCTTGCTAGTAAAGAGTTCTTTTTTTCACTTAATCTGCTTGCATTCATTCCTTATTTACAACTATAAGGGAGAGAACTCAACTCAGAGGTTTTCTCCTTTTAATTATCTCAAATCAAGACAATAATGTACAAAGTACCACGCAGGGCATTCTTTCTGCCGTGGCTGTTCCAAAGCCTTCCCAGCCTTAGTCACACTGAATCTTAAAACATAACCTAAAGATCACCAGTGTTTCAGCCGAACTGATGCCTGCAAGTGATGTCTTTACAGTTTGTCAGCAGCTGCCCCTCAGGGATAGGACCCAGAGCAAGCAGTTGCTGCCCACTTGGAGCAGAGTACCCCCACTGCAAGGGGCTCCTTCTGGATCAGCCTGAGGTGTGCAGTCACTGCCTGCAGGTCCAGGGAGATGGTAGGGGGTGTAGGAGGTTGTTACAAACTGGTTTAACACAGAAGACCAAAGGAAACGAAGACTCTGTGAATAAAATGGATTGGACACAGAAAGGTTCGAAATATACCCAAAAAATGTGATTAAAACCAAATGAGGTTAGATTTTGATGCCAGAAAATTGATCTATTTTATTTAATAGTAAAAGAGGCAAAGAGAAAGAAAGAGAAAGAAAGAGAAAAGAAAGAAAGAAATAGAAAAAGAAGTGTGAGTGGGGGGTGGAGGGACAGGGAGAGAGTGACAGGGGTTAGGTGGAAACATATCACCCATCTGAGGGTCACAACGGCGTCTCGTTGCTTCCCTCCATGTGGTCTTCTTGGTGGTGAGGGTCCTCTGCTGCCGCACTGCACCATGGCATGCCATGCCATGCCACACTGGAAAGTACAGAATCCAGTGGATTAGTATAGGGCCAGGTGGGAATGCCCATGTGCCTCCCCTAAGGGGGCTAGCTTTGACACTGTCCCTTGCAACACTGTGGATCTGTTGCATCATGTTGCAGTGCTCTGGTGCAGGGTCTGGGGACCCCTTTGTGGGGGACCTTTGATGGGTCATGACAACCCCTCTACTGTGGATAAGCTTTTCCCGGGGTGAAGGGCCCCACAGCCAGGCTCCTCTGCACAGTGGAGGATGGGCGTTCATTGCCTCTGACCAGAGGCTTTTTCACCACACACCTAAAGCCTCTCTTCCCCCCACCCTTTGGGATGAGGCTCCGTTTGAGCCTGGCAGCTGATAGCCCCGGGGCTTCGGTCTCCACTCCGAAGGTGTTAAGCTTGATCCCTCTGTGAACGTATTTTCTCCCCAGACCCGAGTTTACTTTATCTTATCTCCGTCAGCGAGCAGTGTAGGGCCTCAGTCAGAAGGCCTATTCAGGGTGTAGTGGTCTTCTCTGCAGTTTTTCTAATACAGTTTTGCTATAATAGGCAGAAGTCCTTCATGAAGATGTTTAAGTCATAAACTATAATATTTCAGTCTCTGACAGAGGCGCAGGTGGCTGACAGGATTGTTAAAAATACATTGCAAATGGGCTGAACACAGAGAAGCAAAATGAATCAAGTAGATGGCTTGGCATTTTTCTTTTTTAACTCATCAGTCCTAGAAGGTTTTTACAAACAAGCCCAAGTTTGACCTTAGGATGAGGAGACCCACAAGCTCTTCTCCCAAGGTATTAGCTGCGGATGACTTCTGTTTGAACGTACCCAGAGGCACATTTTATAGGGGCAAACCATCAGGGCTCTGGCACTCTTTGTCTTTGATGACTGGGTTCTCCACTCCTTAGTTGTCACAGTAGTGCCAGTGATGGATCAGGGCTTTAAACATTTTGTTTCAGCTAAAGGTTCATTGGCCGCCTGAAAGACATTAAATGACTGATGTGTGCCCTTCTCTTCATGTCTTAAGGGTAGCAGTGCATAATGTTATCAAGGGCCTCATTGAGGGTATCTTACTAGCATGGATTTGTAATATTAAGTATAATTTTGACTTTTATGGAGTTGTGCCATTAGTATTTAATGGCATTTTTTAAGCACTTTATCAGCTTGTATACAGAAGAGTGACACAGCCTTTTTATGACCCAGGTCAACATTTTTGACTTGCTATTTCCCATGTTTTTGTGTTACTCACTGGCCTTGAGAGCACAAGTAATGTACAGAGTCTTCAACTGTGAACAACAAATGACTTGTCAACAGACTCAGCAGGAGAGTGGCATCTTTGTTGGACAGTTTGCTTCTTTCACTCTATAATATCTAAAACTGTTCAGCTTGGCAGGTTAATATTTTCAATCACAAACAAAAGAGCAGGGAGAAAAAAGCTCAGGCATGGTAGTAGGCAATGTGTTTGGGGCAGTGGGAAGCCTTGGATTTCTTTAATTTTATGGCTTTTTCATTCTTTACTGCAGGGCTTAAGGAAAGCAGGGAATATCAAAAGCTGTATTTTGTTTTGTTATAGTAAATGTTAATGATAAGCATCTGGAATGTGCACAGAGCATCATGTTGCTTCAGAAAGTCCTGTACTGGAAGTAGCAGCTGAGCAGAAGGCTCACCTGGCATCTGGAGTTATGAGAAGGGTGTTAGAGGGATTAGCTAATTTCTAAGATGAGGCACAAAAACCTGTCACCTTTTAACTTTCCTTTCCTTTCTTCCTATTTCAGTGAAGAATAAGGAAGAAAATAGGAGGAAGCAGAGAAATTATTATCCTTTTATTTATTGGTCATGGAATCAGATGGAAGAGGGTGAGCACTGAAAGAACATACTTTCAACGCTTCACTGTGTTTGCAGAATGTACTGCACATGATTTCCGCCATAATTTGTGTGACGGAAACAAATGCAGCTGGGACAATGAATCGGAAGACCTGTGCTGTACTTCTATTCCTTCTCAAGACCATTCTCAGGGTTAGCTAGTCCTCTCTTCACACCAAGGCTTTCCTCTTCCTTAATTTCACAGACTATGTGAAATATGCAGCTTTATTTTTTTCCTTAATCTTATAAACAAGAGCTTTTTTTCAGAGTGATATTTGATGTCTGGATAGTAGAAACAGAAAACCAGAAGATGATTAACAATAATGTTATATTTATTACTGGTTTTAAACTTCCAACATTCTTGTGGAGGTAATGCTTATGATACCTGTATAACTGGGTTGGCAAAAGCAAGAAACCTCCAATGGTCTGGAATTCTAGTTTATTGCCTCTAGCCTGACTTTCCAAGTACTCCCTATTTTTCGGATACAATCTATTTGAAAGGACTGTGGGACTACATTGTAACCTATGTGTGGTTAAGTCCTGTTATTTCAATAGAAATGCATGCAAGGAAATTGTGGAAGGACAGGATTCTGTGCTTTCTCCCTGTCAGTCCTGTATAGTGTAGTAATTAAAAGCCAGTGTATTGGTTTTGCATGGCCTGGTTTTGGTAGCGGGAGAGCTTACAGGGGTGGCTTCTGTGAGAAGCTGCTAGAGGCTTCTTCCATGTCCAGCAGAGCCAATCCCTGGTGGCTCCAAAGATGGACGTACCACTGGCCAAGGCTGGGGCAATTAGAAATGGTGATAAAGCCTCTGTGATAATATATTTAAGAAGAAGGAAAAACAAAGTTGTGGTGCAGTTGTAATTTCAGCCAGAGAAAAGCAGAGTGAGAACATGTGAGAAGAACAACTGTGCAGACACTGAGGTCAGTGGAGAAGGAGAGGGAGGAGGTGCTCCAGGCACCAGAACTGAGATTCACTTGCAGCCTCTGGTGAGGACCATGGTGAAGCAGCTGTCCCCCTGCAGCCCATGGAAATCCACGAGGATCCAGAGATCCACCCACAGCCCGTGGAGGAGCCCCCCCCCCCGGRGCAGGTGGATGCCTAAGAGGAGGCTGTGGTCCTGTGGGAGGCTTGTGGAGAGAGGGGCCCTGCTCCCTTGCTGCAGCAGCCTGTCCTTGAAGGACTGTACCCCGTGGCAGAGTGACCAATGCCGCAGCAGTTTTGGGAGGACTGTTGCCCATGGGATGGACTCACATTGCAGCAGGTCGCAGAGAGCTGTTGTTTGTGAGATGCACTCACACTGGAGAAGTTAGTGGACAATCCCATGAAGCCATGGGTGATGAACTGACCATAATCCCTATTCCCTGTCTCCTTGCACCACTGGGGTAGGAGGTAGAACTGGAAGGAGGGAGGGGTGGGGGGAAGATGTTTCTAAGGGTTTAATTTTAGTTCTCATTATCCTGCTCTGATTTTGTTAGTACTAAACAATTCATATCTCTAAGTGTTGCCTGTGACAGTATTTGATGAGTGATCTTTCCTGGTCCTTACCTCCAACCATGAACCCGTTGTTATATTTTCTCTCCTCTGTCCATTTGCGGAAGGGAGTGAGTGAGTGGCTTTCGTGGGTGCCTGACATTGGGCCAGTGTCAACCCACAACAGCCAGGTTGAACCACATCCAGGCATAAACCACTTGCTCCATGATCATGGCTGACACTAAGGGAAGTGCTGGCCTTCATTTCCTGGTTATTGACCCCCTGAGAAGTAGCTAATGCTGACTCATAGTAATTCTAGTGCCCCATCAAACACTGAGTATTCTCCAGTGAATACTGCACCCTCTGCTTCTGGCCTCATCAACAAGTTCTTCCTTTCTCCTGTTCTCCTAAACCTTCTTCAGTTTTAGTCCCAGACTCCTTCCATGTCAATGTTTCCTCTCCCTCAGCCCTAGCCTCATTCTTTGTGGGTCATTAGGGAGTATGTACTGCCGTTGCAGTACATGTCAGGTCACCAGATGTCGCTGTTGCACTGCGGCTGGAGAGAAATTACACCACGCAGTCCAAGTCCAGGAGCAATAATGGCTAATTTAATTAATTATAAATCGGTTTATATAACTTGGGTYGCCTGCAGGCCATAAGGTCATTGGTCACTGATCATCTACCTCCTAGAATGATTGGTGGAGGCTATAAAACATACATTTGAAAATATTTTCTTCCGTATACCGTAACAACCCTGACCGAACAACAGCAGGTGCAAGATAAAGAATTAGTTTACAAAACCGCATAGCAGTGTTTTTCATGGCTTTCATGAGAAACACAGAGCTCTCACAGAATGCTGCAAAAAGCTGGAAAATTTCTCTGCTAAARCTTTTCAGCATCTACAATTCCCCCTTTTTGTTTAAGACCAAAAAGGTAGTATTTGCAATCCTCTGCGGGGCCCCCCACAGCAAGGAGAGCAAACACAGCATAAGGGGTCTGTTTGGTAAGTGGCCAGTTAACAAAACAGAATTTAAATCAGACCCTGATTTAAAGTAGGCAGAGAGATTCTCCAGCGGTGCCATGGGAGATACATCTAGTGAACCCAATTCTACATCAGTTATTAATTCTAAATAGCTTTAAGGGCTTTAACATTCTGACTCTATAAAAAAAGAAACTTAAAATTCAGTCTCTGCTTGTCGAAGGACCAGCCGACTGATGGTCGACATCTTGGTCATCATCAGAAGGATCATTCAGTTGATGATCTGCATTCTGGTCATCCTTTGAAAGTTGCCTGTTCTGCTTCTGATGCCGCAGATCAGGGCGAACGCATCCTGCAGGTAGCCATCCCAGTATCTGTGGAAATGCAAGCATACCCACGATGCCAAGCAATAAGCTGACACGGGCCTTCCCACTTATTAGTGAGCAGGTCCCGTACCCAGACTTTCGCTTGAGGCAGGTGTGTCTTGCCTGAAGACTGCAATGAGAGAAAATGATTCAAAATAGCAGGATTATTTGAATTTGGTGGCACTGTAAGATGATTAATTGCATACAAAGCTTTTTCTAGTCAGCTCTGTGGAGTTTCTCCATGCATTCTTCCTTTTTGTCTCTCCAGAACACGCTTCAAAGTGCCGTGAGCGTGTTCAACAATGGCTTGGCCAGTAGGAGAATGCGGAATACCCAGAGTATGGTTCACACCCCATAGGTGCAAAAACCTTCTGTTGACACTTTTTTGTGCCTTAATTATACCTCCCCAGATGGGGGAGATTTTTTAGAGTCTTTGCCAGAAGTTCAAGAGACGAACGGGACTTTCAGTGCTCTCTGCTTTCTGATAGTTGTTTATTAAGTCTTATCAGAGAAATAGAGTCACTGATGTGACCCAGACACAGCACAGAGCAGAGAATGCAAGAGAAAGCCAAATTATCAAGATTACACAGTCTTTTAAAGGTAAATCACCCAATGAAAACTTAAAATGAAAGATATTTTCACTTTTTTACCAATGTTCAATAAATCACTTTGTCATGTAGACAGGAACTGTGGAATTCTTTATTCAATCACCCCAAACTACTTCTACTGCAGAATATGTAGTAGTAGAAGAAGAAGAAGAAGGTCTGGGGAACAACAACAATCCTCCATTTTGAAGTTTTTGCTTTTTATCTATTTACTATATTAACAAACCCAAAACTCTAAATGTTTCACCATGTGACAATCTTACATAATATTCTATCACCTAGTTCACACCAGTGTAGATTCTACTTCTTCCCAGAGGGAAAGCAACTTTCTCCATGGACGAAGGTCAAGGACAGTGCTGTCCAGGGGGGTAGAACCCTTCAAAACAGGCAGAGGAATATTCTCTGCACTCTGGATTCCCACATTCTGTGAAATGTAGGCAGGGCCATTATCGGTTTTCACAGAGGACGGCACTCCCAGGATCGCGAAAGCCAATTTCCAATGAGCAATGACATCGCGGCCTTTCTCTCCAGTATGAGCAGACACCCACATAGCTGAGGAGACAGTGTCAATAGACACATGCACATATTTGAACCAGCCAAATTCAGGGATGTGCGTTACATCCGTTTGCCAAAGCAGCCAAAGCTGCTTTTAGGCCTCTGGGGTTTACCCCCAATGGTAGAGGTGCAGCGAATCTGTGACAGTCAGCGCAAGCGCTGACAATGTCACGAGCCTCAGTAGGTGTTAAGTGAAACTGCTTCTGCAGGGTATGCGCGCTTTGATGGAAAAAAACATGCGATGCCTTGGCTTGCTCAATTTTGTCAGGCTGAGGTGCTACCCACGCAGGGTTGGCTAGCATGTCAGCCCTGGCATTACCTTCTGTTATAAAACCTGGCAAATTGGTGTGACTTCGAATATGCAGAATGTAATATGGATGCACTCGAGCTTGAATTGCACACCACAAAGTCTTCGATAGTGAAAACAGAGCCTCATTATTGACTTCTTTCAGAAGTGAACAATCTAAGCGTTGGGGTTGTTTTTTTCTTTTTGGTTTTTTTTTTTTGTTGTTTTTTGTTTTTTGGGTTTTTTTTCCACATTCTAAGACAACTGTTACTGCGGTGTTGACATCCACCCCAGCTGATCCCTGGGTGCTGCCTCTAAGCTGGCTGAGTAGGCCCATGTTGGCGCCATGCCCTGGGGGAACATTTGTGTGGGAGAGCAATTCCCCCCTCTTGCACTTCTGCTGAAGTTTCCTGAGTTAATCAAAAGCTGACCATTGGCATGGCGTACAGATCTACAGTAGTCTGAGCCTACCACATCTCTTGCATTGGGAATTTCCCCTGTTCTCTTTTCGTTCCTTCTGCTCGCTCTCAATGTTAGGACTTCTTGGTCCACGATCAGAATAACCTGGAATAGGCCGCAGAACTGCTGCTAGAGCAGAGCTATAGCCCCCAGACCCCACCTTAGAGCAGGCTTCGACCATTTCTGTTAAGGTTGGATCCCCTGGTAAGGTAGCTATGATCTTTCTACACTCATCATTAGCATTATCTCTTGCTAATTGTTTGCACAGCATCTGCCTTAACCCCTTGTCCTCAACCTGCTTCTCGAAGGCTGCAGCAATTTTCTCCACGAAGGATAGAAATTTCTCATTCTGCCCCTGAGATATCTTTACATATCGTGTTTTAGGAGCAGCCATGTCTATGCTCTTCATTAGAGCTGTCATACCGATCTTTTGAGCTTGTTCAAGGACCTGAAGGTGCCAGGTAGCTTGGGGATCGGGATTAGAATATTGACCAGTCCCCACAAGGGCATCTACCCCAGCTCCATGTCTGGGATCATTTGGAGGCAATTGCATATTCTCTACAGTGGTTCTTTCTGCCAGCTTTCTCCAGTTACTCTCAAAAACTGTGTATTGCACAGGTTGAAATAACACCTGACCTAAATGCCTAATATCAAATGGAGCAAGCAGATCAGTACTTACCACTCTAACAACTTGCATGACTTCAGGAGACCCACGCCCATATTGTGCTACTTTGGATTGCAAATCCTGGACCACTCTCCATGTGATAAGCCATGTTTGTCAAGCTGACCCGTATTCGGGAGAGCCTTTTCCACACGATAGGCTTGGACAACCTCCTGCAAGGTCYCACTATCACCTTGATCTGCCAATACACCTTCTAGAGGTGCTGTAGCAACCGTCTGTCCCTGCACAATTACCTCTGATTTCTTCGGCATCCCTATTTTCTCTAGTAAATCCCAGTCCCCTGCCTGCAAAGCCCGCAGTTTGACCGCCTCCCAGAAACACCTGGGGTTGCATGGATGCACAGTCTGGAAGCGTCCAAGGAGAATTCTGAGACAGCTGTTTTACTGGTTGCCAACCAGGTGAGGGTGCGGGCAGCGGACCAGAGGCAGAAGCTGCATTCGGCTGTGCAGCATGGTCTCTTGCAGCGGCGCCGCCTGAGATGTTGTTGCTTGAGGCAGTACTTCTGGTTGTGCAGGCATTGCCGCTACTGAGACTGCTGGGCCTGGGATTGCCGCAGCCGCCGGAGCAGCCGGAGCAGCCACTGGAGCTGGCGCAGCTGCCGGAGCTGCCTGTGTGAGTCCGGCAGCTGTCACCTGCCTGTCACCTCTCCGGCAGTATCGTTATCTGCTGATACATCGCTTGCAGCAGCGACATTATCTGTCCCAAAAGCTCCCCCATCGGCTGCTGCACTGTCTGCTCATGTGCAGGAAGACACCCGGATGTGGACGCACACGCAGAGCTGCCGAGCGCCGCCATGGTGCCTCCTGCCGCTCCTGGCGCAGCCATCTGTGGTGAAGTCTTGGCTGCTGCGCCTGATTGTAGTAATGGAGGGGCTGTAGGGATGACCGGTCCTGCTCCTGCCACCAAATGCAGCGGCTCCAAGGATGGAGGGGCCGCTGGAGCAAAAGAAGGAGGCTGCTCCAGCTCCCGCTACTGTTCGGTCATCCTTGCAAGCGACTCTGCTGGGGAAGGATATTCCGGCATGACAAAATCCCATGGGGAAGGATAGGTAGGAGGCACATAATCCCATGGCGAGGGAGAAGGGCTCTGGACAGTTTCTACCATGCCCACCAGCTCTGGCCACGCCAGAGACGGGCTGCCCGTGCCGCCTTCCAAATGTCCACCCTCCGACCGTGCAGGCCCCTTGGAGACTTCTTCCACTCTAAACTGATGTAGTATGTCAAATAAAATTCTCCAAGTGCAGACCAGACCGATCGACTACGCTCATATCTCCTTATGCAAGTTCATAGACCAACGTATCTCTTAATTTCTACCAAGTGTCCAGACTAAACGCAGTGTGAGGGTCTGTTGGGAAATCGTGTTCTTCTGCCCATTGCAATAACTCACAGAGGTCCCATTCAGAGACTAAATCAGTCCCCGTGATATCTAAGATCGTTTTCCAAGCAGGAAGCACACCGCTGTCTTTTGAATGTTTAAGTCCCATGTTTCCAAGTTCCGTGGATCCCTGCCCCGTCCGGGGGGGTGGGGGGCGGGGGGCGCGGTGAGAGCATGTACCTTCCAGTTATGATGCCGTTGCAGTACATGTCAGGTCACCAGATGTCGCTGTTGCACTGCGGCTGGAGAGAAATTACACCACGCAGTCCAAGTCCAGGAGCAATAATGGCTAATTTAATTAATTATAAATCGGTTTATATAACTTGGGTCGCCTGCAGGCCATAAGGTCATTGGTCACTGATCATCCACTTCCTAGAATGATTGGTGGAGGCTATAAAACATACATTTGAAAATATTTTCTTCAGTATACCATAACAACCCTGACCGAACAACAGCAGGTGCAAGATAAAGAATTGGTTTACAAAAACCCATAGCAGTGTTATTCATGGCTTTCATGAGAAACACAGAGCTCTCACAGAATGCTGCAGAAAGCTGGAAAATTTCACTGCTAAAACTTTTCAGCATCTACAACATCTTTGCTCTGAATCTCCTTAGAAATAATTGAGTGATTCTAAATGGTCATGCGTGGGGGACAAGTAGACAGCACAGCATGTTTCAGCCCAGGAGGCTTAAATATGCCAATACTGTGGTGCAGAATTACCTTATACTTAAAAATATGCCTACCTCAAACACCTGGGCTACTGAATTCAAGTGCTTTACTTCATTACATCTACAGAGTCTTTATGCAGATAAAAAGCATTAATGCTTAGGAAGCTGATCTAATTCTTTGGAGTGGGATCCACTTGTTTCGCTGTCTTGGAGTTCAGTGTTGATCTGTTAGCTAAGGAAGAAATGAGGACGTGGGCATCCATCCTCCAGAAACACCTTATTGTCTTCACAGCCAGCATCTCAGTCATGGGGATCAAGTCCTCCTTGAGTGCTGCCTGTCTCTATCTAACTGACCATAGCAGGAACTTAGGCAGTGGGCATGGTTAAAATCTAATGTGATGACTGACTGAAGTGAGATAAGATAAATCCTAGCAGAGGAAGCTTTCTATTAACACATCTGAGTTGAAACCAGCACTATAATACATTCTTGCTTTTCATCTAAGCTTATAAAACTTGGAATCTCAGTCTCATAACTAACTGCAGTAAAACCCAAAGCAGATCCTAAGAGGAGGGTGAAGAAGGCAGACTTTCTGTACCAGAAAGCAGCCTTGGTACATCTTGTGTGATGATAAAACCAAGCCAAAATCTGTATCAGTCCTGCTGGCTTGGCAGGGGGAGGTGTGGGGAGGGTGTAGGGGCCTATTTTTTGCTCTTCTACTAAAGAAGCTTGTATGCTAAACTAATAGGAGATGGTTACAGGTTTCTCCTAATATAGGGCCAAAGTAGATTACCTTTCCTCAGGCAAGTGACAAAGAAAGAAAATAAGTTTAGGACTTCTACCCTTCCATGTAGGAGACATCACCCTTACCACACAGTTGCCACTGAGGAAAAGTGTTGGTCTCTAGGACTTCAGATGCAATTGGGATGCTAAGATGAAAAAAATTCAGTACATTGGCACATATTCTGGATGAACTATAATATCCTCAAAAGAGTAATTTCTTTTAATTGTGGGTTTTGATTTATTTTTGAAGTTCAAGGCATTATGAAAGAACAGTAATTGAGTTCAGAATACTTAATCTCTGCAAGAGAGTATATGAGTCATGTTTCTTTTCAGTTAAGAGAAGCTCAGTCTCAACTATGACCAAAAAATCAAGTGGTCTCAAATGTAATGAAGGGAATATCATCTTATTCCAAGCCTTTTGGACAGTTTAGATTTTTTTTTTTAATATGTAATATTTTTTTAGCATTTGAACACTCCCAAAGATGTGAGGGGTATCCTTGCCTTATGGTTTCCTTCATTTGGATTTCAAAAGAGTTTGATCTGTAAGTGTAATAATTCTATCAAAGTTTGTGTTTGACCCTTCRAAAAATTCAGCTCCGCATTTACCCCTTGTATTGTAATGAGCAGTGACCCAGCTAACATTTAGCAGAGCAATTCCTTCCTTTGGATTTATCATCATTTGAGAATTACAGGCCATCAGCCATTGACTGCTCATGTGTAAAAGGCTGAATGTCTTGCTGATGTTTAGTGGCAGACAGGATCTTCAAATAGTAGAACATGGTGACATCACCGTTACTGAGGTACAGGTGAGTGCTCTGAGCGCTTGAGCATTGCAGGTGGAATCAAGGGCACACAGTTTTCACTGGAGCAATATCAGTTATGGCTAATAAACTTTCCTAGAGGTTTAAGTGTTATAAACTGTTTTATAGGAATGTTATAAACCGTTTCATAAATTATAGAATCACAGAATCATTTAAGTTGGAAAAGACTCCAAAATCATCATGTTTGACTGATCACCACCTTATCAACTAAACCATAGCACTAAGTAGCACATCCAGTAATTTCTTTCAAATGATACTTTACATTTTTTTACCAAATGCACTGAAAATAAGTGTATAAATAATATTGATAAAATAGTTCCAGCTAAATAGAAACATTGGGTCATAAAACTCTGGTTTTCATAACTACTATTTGTACAATACACAGAAGCCTTTTTTGCCTATTAAGAAAGGTTTCCTTATAGTTTGGATCAGAAGATCCAGTATTGCCATCCTGAGATTTTTGTTTTGAAAGCGATAAGCGGTGGTCAGTGCTTTGTGTATATTCTTTGCTGTGCCTTGTATATGTTATGGATATCAAGTCAGTATAGATGATGTCCTTGCTTCAGTAGCAATACTAAGTAAGGCAGAGGGTCTGGCTGGAGTACTGGAGCTGTAGACTATCCTCCACTGCCTCGAGGTGGGGGGGATCTCTAAAGGAACATAATATTGGCCGTGCTCTGGGAGTATAACAGAGAGAAAGATCCTCATAGCTCTAATGATTTGTCTCCTGGACCTCTGAGGAATATGTTGTAAAGAAGAAGGCTGCTATCTTTTCCAACAATCTCCTGTGCATTCAAGAGGATAATTTAAGTTCTTGTCTAAGAATGAAAGAAATAATAGTAGTAATTAGTTCTTTTCCTCTGTCTGCACATCACTCATTGAGTTTGGGTAGGTTATATTTTATTTTTTTTTTTCCTTTAAGTATTACATAGTAAGGTCTTCCAAATTCCCAAATTCTGCTTCATTTTGTTTTGTAGGCCAGACTGGTTCATCTTCTATTGGCTGTGTTATTGCAGACCATGTCTGAATGGATTTTTTTTTTCATTTTGAGCATTTTTACATTTAAACTGTGTGAACCGAACATTTTATTTTATCATTATTTTACCAATTTGCAAGGGAATACACAATTTTGAAGACAAGTCACGTGACCCCATTTGTGGTTTTCAATCGAAGAGAAGATTTACAATGTCCTAGATTCACAGCATTATTACAGTAATATTGCAGCTAGTTTTCAGTAAGATAGGTCAGGTTCTGGAAGCAGGCAACCATGATAGCATAGAGGTCCAAGAGGTTCAGTTTGGTTGTTTTTTCTTGAAAAATAGCTAATGTGTCCCAACATTGTGCTGAAACTTCTTGTACAGACACTTCCTTTGACAGGTCAACTCCTTGCTGTACTTCTGTATCTCAAAGTCAGATACAGTAAACCTGTGTTTCCTTATAGCTTTAAGAATTTGGTTCTAATCTATAAAAGCAAGAAAAGGTTGCCATATAACACAAGATAAAGAATATGTTAATAAAGCAGTTAATGGACTGCTTTTTTATACAAATTGGAACAGAGATTTGGTTGTTTGATGGGGTTTTTTTGCTTCTCAATAGGATTTTAGAAGTGGTGGGGTAAGAAACTGTATTTTTTAATAGGTTGACCTTAAAAGAAGAATTACGGGGGAAATAAAATGTGGAAAATAATTAATCTAGAACTATATGTCTTTCATACAGAGTTTCAGAACTGAAAATCAAGAGGAGAGAGTCCAGACAAGATGATTTAATATAATGAATTCAAAATTTCATTCTTTTCTCTCTGGATTACAGCTCTATACCTCAGGATATTAATAGGAAATACATAACAATTGATCTCTAACTGTTAAAAATGGATTATGAAGTTTTATATCTAGTAAACTGTAAGGCGTCACATTTTAATCTGACTTGCATTTTGGTGAAAGCCTGGAATCTTCTGCAATTTGCCACATATCAAGGGATTTAGAACAGTAAGTATGCAAGTAATATTTTGGATCCTTCATCTCTCTTCTTATGACAATTAATGCATTTATTGTACTCCTATTTTTATTCCATCAGGGTATTTGATCATAAAAATGTATAGTCATTCTTGTTTTCAACCACTCAAAGAGCATTAATCAAAACTATTCAGAACTTCTTGATCTGTAGCAGTGACAAGCACCATATTGGTAAAGAGTCAGTGGGCATCAGCAGATCCCCTATGACAGCACATGGAGGGGTGTTCTGGCAGGACTGATGTTTGCATGGTTCTAATTCTGTGAAATATACCATTCTACGGATGGAAAAAAATTGAAACAGATTCTGAACTTTCAACCCAACACATGAAAAAATAATAGGGCAGATAATTTTCAGTGGAAATTTCTTTAGCCACAGTGTTGTGGATGATGATTACTCTTCCTGCCTCATTTGGCCAGCTACCAATGCAGACAYGTGTTACTCCACATACGGACAAGAAAACCAGAACAAGTGATTTTTGAACAAAACACTTATCAGGACCTTAGAGTGCTTTTTGCTCCAAATGTTGCAAGGGAGATAGGGAAACAATTCCATTTTAGAGTATGTGTTGAGAAGACAAGGTTAAAAGTCAGAAACCCTGGGTTCTGTTTCTAGATATGTTACTGATTTTGCTTATTATCTCAGTCATGTAATACTTCGTGCTTCCTTTTTTTTTGCATACTTCCTTGAGATATTAAAGCACAACTCAGAAAGGTATTATAAGGTTAAAGTACTTTTGAGATGCCTGGTGCTGAAAAACTTGTAGCTATTGTTAAGGCCCATTGGCCTATTCCTGCGTCTTTTCTGAGAAGCGATGAAATTCTCATCTGTATTTTAGTGGTCTAACAATCTGTTGTTATGGGGGAGATGCATAATAATAAAATTTTTCGAATCTATAGGGATGTATTTACCATTTTGTAGCTGCCTTTTCAGTCTCTGAGCCATTAATGAGAAAAAGGAGAAATATCTACACTGTTTTCAACCTGTGGCCCATACACTACTGTCCACATGCTCAGATTCGAAGGCAAACAATCCCCTCTGGGCTCATAGGGGGGAATTATTTGGATTCAAAATACTAGACTAGTATTTTATTTCTACCAGCACAGTCCATTGGGCAGTTTCTATCATGTGCATTTCAATATTTAATCCTTCTCTATGTTTGCTGTGCAAAGCTCTTTCAGAATTATGGTGTGCCCACTGTTTCACCACCTGTGATGTTTGCACCAAGCCTCCCATGGAAAAGAGCTGTAGAAAAGGCAAGCCAGGACAGTGATTTCCGATGCTCGCTTGCAATACCCACAAATAAAAGATATTTACCCTAATTTAAGGCTGAAAAACAATTAAAATATCTTAAAAGGATTTTAAAAATTGTAATTCAATACTGCAATTCGGTATTCAGGACTAGAGCACCTCTCATGGGCTGAGAGAATTGGGGCTGCTCAGCCTGGTGAAGAGAAGGTTGCATGGAGACCTCACAATACCTTCCAGTATCTGAAGGGAAGCAGGAGAGGGACTCTTCATTAGGAACTGCAGAGACAGGGCAATGGGGAACAGCTTCAAACTGAAAGATGGCAGATTTAAATTAGATACTAGGAAGAAATTCTTCCCTGTGAGGGTGGTGAGGCACTGGCACAGATTGCCCAGAGAAGTTATGGACGCCCCAACCCTGTGTTCAAGGCAAGGTTGGATGGGGCTCTGAGCAACCTGGGCAAGTAGAAGGTGTTCCTGGCCATGTCAGCAGGTTGGAAGCGGGATGGCCTTTAAGGTCCTTTTCAACCCTGGCCATTCTATGATTCTGTGATTCTATTATGGTGGTGTTTAGGATAAAACATGTTCTGCATGTTGGCCATTTCCAATACACCATTGGCTTCTGGTGCCATGCACTAGCTTGTTACCTGAAAATTCTGTCTGAATAAACAGCATAGTTATACACACAATATATGAACAAATGGGTTTACACATCCATCCACTAAGTTTTTTATGAGATTGTTGTGAAGTTTCTCTTGCTTACGAGGCTGACTGTCCTTGTGCCAGCTGCTTCAAAGGCAGCTTGTGCCTCCTCCTCCCTCTTCAAAGGTAACAATTTCTTTCCATGAACAATATGTCATTTTCCCTTTCATACCTAAAAAGCCCTGCATGCTTGTGAGTTTTCTCCCTTTTCATACAGATCTTCTTCTATCTTTGACCATCCATGCTTTTCATAATGTAAAGGCATGTTTGCAGGCACAAAATACTTTGATTCCTTATTATAACTATGGAAATTTAGTTTATGGCTTCATACCTTTTCATAGAATCAGCGGGGAATTGATACCTTGTTCCCTGAAAAGCAGTACATTAGGAAGACAATGGGAAATTATTAATGTGGAGTGGAAAAATTGCTATCTATTTTCTTCCAAGAACTACCCCAAAAGAAGCAGGGGGAGATGAAGCCTGGCAATATGCATTTCCCTTCTAACAGAAGGAATCTAACATGGGAATAAGGGCTCCATGCTGAGGTCTCAGAAGAATAGGGCAGGATATGTGTTTGTAAAGTGGAATGTCTGTTAGGCACTTCCCTCTTCAGGTTCCATGCCAAGCACACAACAAGAAAACAAAGGATGAGTGTGACTCTGCATTAAAATCATACAATGTTCCCACGTGTTATGTTAGTGGGGTGTGCATAAAGAAATATATGTTATCCATCATGGCATAAAAGTCTTAGTCATAAAAAAAATTTGCATCTAGGATACATCACTTACCTTCTGCCTGTTGCTGCCACTCTTGGGACTGCTCCAAGCTTCCCAAACCCCTGCCATGAAGATTAAATCAGCATTTCAACAGTTATAAAAATCTGCCACAAAAATAATTTGCCTTAGTGAGAATGATATATAAGTATATGGTATTTCCATCCTGACTAATGACAAGATAAATATACAATAGCTCTACTACTCATACAGCTCATAGTAGTTGGATGTGAAAGCTTTACACTATAGGAAAAAACATCCCAGGTTTTCCATTTGCTTTTAGGGCCGTTTCATGGAATCGCTAATGAATGAAATTCATTCTTATTCAGCAAATACTTGCACATGTTTTCTTCCTTTGAAGTGAACCAACAACAGGCAAAGGCTGCCCCATTCCTGGAAGTGTTCAAGACTGGGATGAACAAGTTTTGGAGAAACCTGGTCTAGTGGAGGGTGTCCCTGCCCATGGCAGGAGGGGTGGAACAAGATGGTCTTTAAGATTCCTTCCAACCCAAACCATTCCAGATTCTGTGATTAAGGATGGGTTTAAGACCCCTGCTTGTTCTCAGTCTATATCAATTTTGAAAACATCAACACTAACAAGTGATCTCTTCTGAATAATTTCTAGAGATTTGTAAAATGTTTTTATTATAATTTTGCGTGCTATGCATGCAATTTAAAAATGCCTTAAAATGCAACTTAAATAGTGTAATTTTCTATAAAATATCCAAGACCACCATGTAAATCAATTGGTCCAGGAGCAGTGATCTGTAAAAGTAAACAATCTGGTGGAAGTTAACTTTTAGGTTTTGATCCAGAAATGCTTCTACGCACAAGGTAAACTTTACGACACAACTATTCCCATACTAGATGATGTGATGAGACTATTCATAGAAATACAAAAAATGTATTTCATATTTTTAGTTTTGTACAGAAGAGTAAGCCCAAACTGACAAATGCCCACTTCATCATATCCCAGATACCTGTAAACGGCTTACAACAATTAGTCAAATCATTTACTGTCAGAAGGAAGAAAAGTAGTTATTTCTGACAAACAAGTAAAATATCATTTTAATATTGCCCTGTCTCAGCATAACCCAACTGCATTTGTTACAGGTTTTTTTAAAGGTTTTTGTGGAGCACATAATTTAGACAATAAGCATTTTTGAAACTAGGAGGATGATGGTGGTGGCCTTGATGCCATGATGATTTTTTGCCTTTTCTTTTATATATATTTTATATATCCTTTTATATAGCTTTTATGTATCCTCAGTGTTTTTAGCATGCATACTTGTAATTCCTTAAGTCAAATAATTTAGCATAGTCCTAAGATTCCATTAAGCCAGGAGACCAAACACCTGGAGGCCTCGCAGTTGGAGGCCAGAAAGCTCTATGCTATCCGGAGAAACCAAGGTTCTCTCTAGAATACATCCTGTAAACTAAGATAGGCCCATCCAGGGGGGAATTCCTCGGGATGGGGGGACATCACACTATTCATAAGCTCCTCATTGGGGAATCTTTGATAGATATGCTAATTTGCAAGGTCTATAAATTGTATACACGATTCATCATCTGTGTGCATTTTGGCGCATTCCGCCTTGGCAAAGTGGTGCATCTTTAGGATCCTTAAATAAATATGGAGGTAAAAAACCCTTTTTCCCTTAACTGTGTCTGGCTCTTAATTTTAAGACCAGGAAAAGGCAACAGCCTTTATTGTAGAATTTGAAGAAGAGACTGAGCAGGAAACCCTGGCCTCAAAGAAGGCAACAAAAAAGCAGCTCTTTTAGGAAACAGACCTTTTAAATATGAGCATATTAAAATCTGCAAAATTACCTCAGTTCTGGAAAATGTGGATGATGGTTTTTGGTGACTGGGTTTAAATGTGAAGAAAAACCTAAATATAAAAAAAACCCCAACATATATGCCACGGCGATGATAAGAAAACACACTGATACAGTGTTATAGTGTTGGACTCAGCAGGTGTTCTTTTTCTCCTTGTCTCCATCTCCTCTGTTCTCAGGTGAGCCCCCTTTATTTAATCTTGTTACAGATAAAGTCATCTTCTCATTAGTCCCTAGGGCCTCTTGCTACTTTTGTAACACACAAAACATGTCTTGAGCATTCCACGCATGTGATCATTTTCAATCAGAATAAGCCACATGGTCACAGTCACACAGAGGTGTTCCGCTGAGAAATAAGATTCCATAGCATCCTTCATCAAGCACACAATTTAGCAGGGCCCTTAGGGTTAACATTTTCTTGTTCTAATCTTGGTCAGGATGCGGGCTGTTTGGCACCGTTCCCACAATGCTGATTCTCCTTCTTCCTCTAAATAACAAACAGTCTTGGATACATTCAGCTATGTTCCAGCCTTCAGATGTGGATGCTACCATGATCTACGCATTCATATGTGAAGCATATTAATAAAGACTTCTTTTATCCTGGTATAATAATGGAAAAAAAATCAAGGAAAATTTAAAAAGCTTTTTACTCCCACATTCTCTGGTGGCAAGTGATTAAGATTTTTCTTCAGTGAATTTTGGTTATGATATTTCCTAATATAGTGTGATTTTATCAGCAATCTTTGTATTATAAAAAAAAATCTTTCTTTTACCATTGACACAGCAAAAATATTTTACATTTAAATTTACTACTTTTTTGTTTATTATACCTGTAGAATTTAAACCTTACTATAACCATAAATTCCCTTCTACTGAAGCTTCTGTTGACGTTATTCAATGTAACTCGCAAAAAATAGTGAACTAAACTCTGTGTGGGTAGCTGTTATTGTCCAGTTTAATTTATGGTTTTATAAACAAGAAATACAAAGGGTAGGAAGCTCACAAAGGAACTCCTTGCCACTTCTGAAAAGACTCCCACTTCCTTCTTTCATTCCTCTGTTTCAGGTATTATTTTTGTTTCTCATTTTGGCTTCCAAAAATAATTGGGATTTGATCCTGTGATTCAATATCTTCCTAGTTTATGAGTTTGCATTTGTATTTTTGTGAAATTGCCTCTTCTACAAGCTTTGTGCATAAACATGATGAATCAGATTCCTATTTGCTGCAGACTGGTCTAACTGCTCAAATTCCAGTGGCTCAACAGCAGTTTGCAACAGCAAAGGCTCTAGTCATGAATTCCAAATATAAACTGCATGTTTCAAATACCATCCATTAATTTAGTGTTTTTTTTAAATCTGGATGCTAAAGCAGGATTTATATAATCCTCAACAACACTGATTTTTTTAATGGGTATTTTCTTTTTTTTTTCTTTTTTTTTTCTTTATCCCAAGAGACATCATGGTCTGTAAGAACATCTCTGTCAAGCAGGAGTTAGAATATTACTGTTTCCTGAAGGGGTCACTCCTTGACTGCTTGTGACACAGACACAGATAATATGTACCAACAGTATTGCCTTTAGGAAGGAAAAACAGTATTTCTTTTGCGAATTATGGTTATGAACACATATATATTATATGTGCCAACTTATTTTTTAATGTTTTAGTAAAGCTGATTGTGGCTAACTGATGTAACAGAGTGGTTAAAATGAAGTAGTCAGCTTTTTACATAGGTAGAAATTATTTCTGTTTTGAATAGAGAAAGTAGCAATCGTGTGACAATTGTCTGGGAAATCTGAATTTTCATTGGCAATCATTTTACTGTAACTAATGACATGTAAATTTATGCATAGGCTCTGAAGCATATTTGAGCTTATTTTTATTCATTGCTAGCTTTTTTATTTATCAGCGTTGCATTACTAGCTGAGTGTACAACCAAAATTAAGAGACCATTGGAGATCTTCAGGAGAAGAATAAATAAAAAATGACCTTTTGTACCTTCAATTTTCCAGCTGATTTCCTTGAAGTGACCCTCACAGAATCACATAAKTAACTAGTTTGGAAAAGTCCTTTGAGATCATCGAGTCCAACCTATGACCTAACACCACCTTGCCAACTAGACCATGCACATCCAGTCGTTTCTTAAATACATTCAGGGATGGTGACTTCGCCACCTCCCTAGGCAGCCCATTTCAATGCCTGATCACTCCTTCTGTGAAGAACTTCTTCCTAATGTCCAGCTTAAACCTCCCCTGGTGCAGCTTAAAACTGTGTCCTGTCACTGGTTGCCTGGGAGAAGAGACTCTCACCTGACTACAGTCTCCTTTCAGGTAGTTGTAGAGACATGATAAGGTGTCCCCTGAGCTTCCTTTTCTCCAGGCTAAACGACTCCAGCTTCCTCAGCTGCTTCTCATACGTCTTGTTCTCCAGGCCGTTCATCAGCCTTGTTGCCCTTCTCTGGACGCATGTTCTAGTTTGAAAGCAAACCAGTGACAGATTCCAAGTCAGAACTACAATTTAATAGGAAAATTAAAATAAATGCAGAAACATTGACAGTCAGAATACAACCTGACACCCTGTCAGTCAGGGTGGCGGTAGCAGTCCAATTAAATGGTGGCTACAGTCCTGGTCTTGGACATCACTCCAACAAGTGGTTTGACAGTGGTGCTGTCAAAGCAGTGATCCTGTAGAAAGATCTGGTGCTTCTCCAGTGGTGATTGTAAAGCTCTTATCCTCTGGGAATCCAGTGGTAGACACTCCTCTGGTGTTTCAGACCTCAGATTATATACGGGAAGGAATGTTTGGTTCCTCCCCCTGAGTGGAGCATCTCACAATGGGATGATGTGAGATGATTCTATGAGTCATGCTGGGAGACCTTGATGGCTCATTAGTGGAGATAGCACTCTGGAGGGAGTTATCAGGGATGAGTCATGGCGAGGATAAAGAACACTGCCCCACTTACCTTAACAGCTTACGTAGATGGTAATAGAATATATACTTTTTGGTTACATCTTACATTGTAACCTAAGACAATGCATTTGAGCATCTCAACATCCTTCCTAAATTGAGGGGCCCAGAAATGAGCACAGTATTCAAGGTGTGGCCTAACCAGTGCTGAGTACAGGGGAAGAATCACTTCACTAGTCCTGCTGGCCACACTCTTCCTGATACAGGCCMGGATGCCTTTGGCCKTCTTGGCCACATGGACACACTGCTGGCTCATGTTCAGTTGGCTGTCGACCAGTACCCCCAGGTCCCTTTCTGCTTGGCTGCTGTCCAGATACTCTCTCTCCCTAGCCTGTAGTGCTGCAGGGGGTTGTTGTGACCAAAGTACAGGACACAGCACTTGTCTTGTTAAACTGCATAATGTTGGATTTGGAGGCCCATCTATCCAGCCTGTCCATATCCTTCTGCAGAGCCCTCCTACCCTCCAGCAGATCGACACATGCTTCCAGCTTGGTGACATCTGCAAATTTACTGATGGTGGACTCAATCCCCTTATCCAGATTATCAGTGAAGATATTGAACAGGACTGGCCCCAGCACCGATCTCTGGGGGACACCACTAGTGACTGGCTGCCAACCGGATGTACCACCACTCACCACCAATCTCTGGGCCTGGCCATCCAGCCAGTTCTTAACCCAGGAAACAGTACACCCGTCCAAGCTGTGGGCTGACAGCTTTTCCAGGAGTATGCTGTGGGAGACAGTGTCAAAAGGCTTTGCTGAAGTCCAGGTAGACAATATCCACAGCCTTCCCCGCATCTACCAGGTGGGTCATCTAGTCATAAAAGCAGAGCAGGTTTGTCAAGCACGACCTGCCCCTCCTAAACCCATGCTGGCTGGGTCTGATCCCCCGGCTATCCTGTAGGCGCTGTGTGATGGCACTCAACATAATCTGTTCCGTAATCTTGCCAGGCACTGAGGTCAGGCTGACAGGCCTGTAGTTTTCTGGATCCTCCTTCTGGCCCTTCTTGTGAATGGGTGTCACACTGGCCAGCTTCCAGTCATCTGGGACCTCCCCAGTGAGCCAAGACTGATGGTAAATGATGGAGGGCATCTTTGTAAGCTCATCTGCCAGCTCCCTCATCATCCTAGGATGGATTCCATCTGGTCTCATAGATTTGTGAGGATCTAAGTGGCTCAGCAGGTCTCTGACTGCTTCCTCCTGGATAACAGGGGGGMTATACTGTTCTCTGACACTACCTACCAGTGCAAGAGGACAGTCGTCCTGAGGACAACCAGTCTTTCTGTTGAAAATTTAGGCAAAGAAGGTGTTAAGTACCTCTGCCTTTTCCTCATCTTCAGTTACTAAATTCCCTCCTGCATCCAATAAAGAATGGAGGTTGTCCTTGCCCCTGCTTTTGCCATTAACGTATTAAAATTTTTTTTTTATTGTCCTTCACAGAAGTGGCCAGATTGAGTTCTAACTGGGCTTTTGCCTCTCTAGTTTATTTCCTACATGATCTAGCAACTCCCTTAAACATTTCCTGAGATACTTGACCCTCCTTACAAAGATGATACACCCTCTTTTTTCCTTAGTTCCTTCAAAAGCTCCTTGCCCATCCAGGCCGATCATTTTCTTCGTTGGCTCATCTTTCGGCACATAGGGACAGTCTGTTCCTGTGCCTTCAAGATTTCTATTTTGAAGATGCTCATCCTTCTTGGACTCCTTTGTTTTTAAGGGCTGCTTCCCAAGGTACTCTCCGAATAAGTCTCTTGAACAGGCCAAAGTCTGCCCTCTGGGAATCCAGTGTGGAAGTTTTATTGATGCCCCTCCTTGTTTCACAAAGTATTGAAAACTCTGTAATTTCATGGTCACTGTGCCTTAGACGGCCTCCAACCACCACATCTCCCACCAGCGCTTCTCTGTTTGCAAACAGCAGGTCTAGTGTAGTCCCTCCCCTGGTAGGCTTGCTCACCAGCTGTGACAAAAAGTCGTCCTCCACACACTCTAAGAACCTCCTGGACTGCCTCTTCTCTGCTATGTTGAGTTCCCAGCAGATATCTGGCAGGTTAAAGTTACCTACAAGAACAAGGGCTAGTGATCCTGAAACATCCTCCAGTTGCTTGTAGATTAAGTTATCCACCTCTTCTTCCTGGTTGGATGGTTGATAACAGACACTCAGCAGGATGTCAGCCTTGTTGGCCTTCCCCCTGATTTTTACCCATAGGCACTCGCCTTATCATCATTAATCTCAATTTCCTTGGCGTTGAGAGCCTCCCTAATATACAGAGCCACCCCCTCCACCTCTTCTCCCTCTCCTATCTGTTCTGAAGAGCTTGTAGCCATCCATTGCAGCATTCCAGTTATGCGAGTCATCCCACCATGTTACTGTGATGGTGACTACGTCATAGCTTTCTTGCTGTACCATGGCTTCCTGCTCTTCTTGTTTGTTACCCATGCTGCGTGCATTAGTGTACATGCACTTCAGCTGGGCTGCTGATTTCACCCCTGACTCTGCCTTACCACCCTTGGGCTTGTTTCTGGAGACCCCAGTTGCATCCCCTTCCCCCTTCAAACCTAGTTTAAAGCCCTCTCAATCAGCCCTGTCAATTCATGGGCTAGAATCCTTTTGCCCTTGATAGACAGATGGAGTTCATCTGGCTCCAGCAGGCCAGATGCTGTAAAAGTTGCCCCCTGATCAAAGAACCCAGAATTCTGTTGATGGTACCAGCCCTTAAGCCACTTGTTGATAATGTGGGCTCTCCTGTTCCTTTCATCATTTGTCCCTGCCACTGAAGGGACTGAGCAGAACACCACCTGTGCTCCGGCCCCACCAACCGATCAACCCAGAACCCTGAAATCCCTTTCAATTGCCCTGGTGCTCTTCTTTCCAATCTCATCACCGCCAGCCTGGAGTATCAGAAGTGGGTAATAATCAGAGGGCTGAATCAGCCTAGGGAGTCTCCTGGTGATATTCCCATACTTGGGCCCCAGGGAGGTAGCAGACCTCCCTGTGGGATGAGTCCAGTCAGCATATGGGGCCCTCTCTTCCCCTCAGAAGGGAGTCACCTACTATGACTACCCTTCTTTTCTTTTTAGTGCTAGAGGAAGTGATCTGTCTGACAGAAAAAGTAGAATTGGGAGGCTCTCTGGGCAGATTATTTTCTTCTGTGTCATCTGTCTGGCCCTCTGGATCCAGGGCCTCATACCTATTCTGAAGTGGCACCTGGGTAGGTGATGGGGGTCGGGAGGAACTTTTATTAACTCCCCGAGTAGGGACCCATTTCCATTCCCCTTCATCTACCAGGTCTCCTCCTTCTGCCTGTTGGTAGGAGGCATGGGAGTCCTCTGACTCCTGGTGGGCTTCTCTCAGGGACGGAAGCGTGAAACTCTACCAGTCTTTTTCCCTTTCACTTTCCCTAATACTCCTTAGTCTTTCTATTTCCTCCTTA
The DNA here is from genome assembly GCA_003713295.1 of Parotia lawesii. Classification (NCBI taxonomy): domain Eukaryota; kingdom Metazoa; phylum Chordata; class Aves; order Passeriformes; family Paradisaeidae; genus Parotia; species Parotia lawesii. Next base: position 122,936 of record RAHM01000553.1, on the reverse strand, counting down.
AGCTCGGCCACCAGACAGAGATCATTCACCTGTTCGCACTTCATGCAGGTGTCTTTTGCACCGTCCTCTGGTACTACTGACAGGCTCAAACACTCCTTACAGGAAGGGGTCTGAACAGATGYGTCCTTCTTGGGGGGTTCTGTTTGGGTTGGCACACTTTTACTCGCTGTAGCTTTTGATCATTTGGAGACCATTGCTGAAAAAAACCCCCAAAAACAAACAGACAAACAAACAAAACCCCAACACAAAACAAAAACCCCACTAGCAGGAGAATGGCTGCAACCCTGCCTGCTTGCCCTGCCCGTGCAAACTGCCATGCAAACTGCTGTGTCATACCCCTATTTGCCCACTTCGAGTCGCTACCCTCCCTAGAGCCTTCTTTAAAATCACCTCCGATGGCCGGAGGAAGCCCCTCCCAGCGCCTAAATGGCTAACGAGGGGGAATTGTGATTATTATAGTTTGCTTTCTTTCTCTTCTCTAGCTCACCAACTTCTCATCTACCACTGCTGTCCCTCATATCAATTTATGTAAGAATTTGAGGTGTAGACATACAGACAAAAAGAATTTTGAAAGGCAAGGCACTGAGTCCAGTTAATAGGGTTGTGTTCTTTCTTGTGTGAGTTTAAAAAAAATAACGTAATCAAATATCACTCTCCTGTTTAAATACATGGAAATAGGATACTGAAGGGAATGACCAGGGCTCATTAGGATATCTGTTGGACTATCTGTTGGACTAGTTACATTCTGATGCCTAGGCAAAGAAATAGCTTGAGCGAAGCAAAAAGAAGTTACTTGAGCTATGCAGAAAGAAGTAGTTACTTTGTAAGAGGATATGTAAATAGAACACTTTTTACAAGTCAGCAAGTGTAGTAGAACAAGCTAACTCCAAAGAAGTAGAACCAGATAAAACCAGCTATTTGAGCAAACAATTTCATAAAGCATGTGCAAAAAGCAAAGGTAAAAAGTTCAAGCCTGAGGAGGACTGTTAGAGCCTTCATCAAACGACCACCAGGAGGCTGACGACACCCTTGTGCAGGAACTGTGCATGTGTTACAATGACTTACGTAATGATGTGATTAGTAAATATGTTGCAATGAAGTTATAATATGCCAATTGAATAGACAATGCATAAAAGCTAGTGCTGTGCAAGGGATGTACGAGTGAGCTTGGCAGAGTGATCCCCCTCACTCCCAGCGCTGAATAAACAAATCCCTGCTCTATAGCCATTCGACTCTGGAGTTTTATTTTCTTGCCTAGTTTTTGGGCATCAATTCCACCACTGTTTCCATGAGCAGCATACTGGACTGCCATCCTTTTGGATTAGCCAAGTCTATACTCCCCTAGGCTTCAAAAGGAAAAAACAAACTTTCTCTGATGCAGTGGTTCCTCTCAAGTCATGCAATCATATATGTCATATATGTGACTGAGAGTCACATATATTTTGTTGAGGATTAAAAGGCTGTTATACAAAAGACGGTCTTTCAAAAACAGCAGATAGCTATCTTTGCCTAGGCAAATATGTAAGAACATAGCACTACAAATGACCATGTGTTCTAACCCTTATAACTATAGAACCAGGGGACTAAAGGATCAGCAGAATAACTATTTCCTCCTTCCTAAATACTACAAACTACAATTCACACTCGTGCTCCTCTTCATTTGCCACCAGACTTAGCTGGTTTCTGCTACTTGTTGCTTCATCTTTATTTATGTAAGTAAGTGTCATTGGATGTGGCACTTAGTGCCATGGTCTAGTTAATAGGATGGTGTTAGGTCATAGATTGGACTCGATAATCTCAAAGGTCTTTTCCAACACAGTTGATTATGTGATTCTGCGTATTAATTTGTAGTCCAGTTTACCAGCAGACTGGAATGAATAATCTATAGTATGGTGTTTGTTTCTTTAAATCATTTTTCCTATATAGATCTTCTTAGCAAAGAAGAAAACTAAATTTAGTGATGTTTTTCACAAAGGTCTCTGAAAGTCACAAATACCAGCCAAGCATCAGTAATTACAACAAACAGGAACTTGATGCTACTCGCTCAGTGCAGGATACTGCAGGAAAAGGAGACATTTGGCTGTTTGCATGGTACATTCCTTTGGAAAAATAATTTCAGTAGGTTCATTATATGAGGGGGAAAAAATTCCAAAATCCAGAGGCCTTCCTACTACCCCACCGTTCCACTCTTATCATATGTGCTAAATTACAAAAACCAAACTGAGATATTACACAATGTATTGGGAAGGCACAAGCTAGAGCAGACTTTGTGAGAGAAAAATGTATCATACCAGAGTTCTTGGGACTTTAATGCATCCTTCATCAGCAACTGCTGGTACAATGAAGCCTTCTTTTACCCATCCTCAACATAAGCTTTTAAAATCCCACTCAGCATTGAAAGGTGGAGACATCATGATTGTGTACTGAATGATTCTGTTTTAAAGAAGAATTCTGTTTAGACCAGAAGTTCACTGAGTTCATTGCTTAAGTGAGGCTATTCATCTGCTTCTCAGAAATAGTCCTTTAAAGTTACCCTCTACCACGTCTTCAGATGTCTTGCTTTGTTTGAATTGAATCTGACACAGGTCAATACTTCCTATGTACTATGAAGTTCACAGCACAGGAATATATACTTGTAAAAAATCAACTTGAAGAGGAGATAATATTTAGTATTTTCTAAATATTTTCTACAAGTATTTTATATAATTTAAAAAGTCCATGAAATTCTTTGGTGTGGCATCCCTGGATCAATGTGAGAGAAAGATCTTTAGGTCATATTCATGGTTCCCTGACTCCTGGGCTGCTGTATTTTAACGAAGGCATGAAGTCAAGTATTAGAATAATGCTAAATCTTGGCTGCTGGTAATAGGCTTTGACAAACTATGGGGATTTACTGGTTTCTTGGGTACATGACTTTTCCTGGCTCTGACATCACAGAGCCACAGAAGTTGGAAAAGACCTCCAAGATCATCAAATCCAACCTGTGACTGATCTTCAACTTGTCAACCAGGCCAGAGAACTGAATGCCATGTCCAGTTGTGTCTTGACCACCTCTGGGTATGGTGACTTTGCCACCTCCCTAGGCAGCCTGTTCCAATGCCTTATAACCCTTTCTGTGAAAAAAATTCCTCCTGATGTGCAACCTGAACATCCCCTGGTGCATCTTGAGACTATTTCCTCTTGTCCTGTTGCTGGTTGCCTGGAAGCAGAGCCTGACCCCCACTAGGCTACACTCATTTTAGGAAGTTGTAGAGAGTGATAAGATACTTTGGTACAGAGCTCTCCATACTGTTTCAATTCTTTCCAGCAAACTGAAGGTTTGGCTGATCATTTAAAATGCTCTGTAGCAGGAATGTGAAAAACAACAGATACCAGCACACTGATGCAACATTCCAGCTTAGTAATCTCCAGCTTGTTGCTCATCCCCTTGCATACCTTCCTCACTGGCTGTCATAATAAAAAAGGATGATGTTCACARAAACATTAACTATTGTGCCCTAGAACAGTGATCAAGATAAAATTTTCAAAATGAACGCCCTGAAATTTAAAAGATAAAAAAAAAAAGATGATAATAAGCTAGCTGTAGCTGTCCTGGTACCTTGTATGTTGATCGTTAACTCACTTCAACCAAGAATTTGATGTCATAACTGCTTAATGGCTAATGCTTAGTGGGAAAAAGGAAGTAAGTCTAGTTTGAATGAAGTTATTTGATTTTTGATTTTGATTCATACTTCTTCAAAAGCAATATAAACATTAAAAAAAGACCATTTAATTACTCAGATTCCAAACTCTCATACCAAATGATGAAAAAAGAAATTGATTGATTGATTGGGAGGTGTTGCTGTTTTCCCCACGGACGAGTAGAGAAACGACACGAAGTCCAGGCGCAGGGATACATGGAAGTACCTTAATGATCTCTCAGAAGGCTTTTATATGTTAGTTCACAAAGTGTATTAAGTGGCATAAGGTAATTGGTTTTTTGCCATCCACCCCTTAAGGGGATTGGTCAAGTTCTAAGACACCCATCTCTGAATGTTTTTCTAGTTAGAACCATAACAATCCTGCAAAACAACCTGCAGCTGCAAGAAGTTTACAAAATTGTAAGATTGTTTTGAGTTACTTGCATGGGAAAGACAGAACTTTCACAAAAATGCTGCAGAGAGCTGAAGAAATTCTTTGCTGGAGCTTTTTCAGCATCCATAGGGAGAGAGAGGGTTTGGAAGAGAAAAAACATCAATGCTCATGCCTTAACCCAAGACTTCAGTGGTTAGTGAATTTTTTTCAGATATTTCTACTGTTTGCTAAGCTTCACTAAAGACTACTGATTAGTTTATTAAATAAATGTTTCATTAAGGAAACCAATAAAGCATGCAAGTCCCGAGTTTTGTCTTTGTAAAAATACACAGAACGGTATTTTTAAATACTGTTTATCAAGTCAGCAGATGCCTACTGTTAGCATACGTTTATAAATCACTCTCTGGTTCTCTACCATAAAGGATACAGCATTTCTGAAACTCTCCTTGTTCTTAGAAGAAATAATGCCAAAGATGTTCCACTATTTATTTCCCTTCCCATAGGCAAATGCATACAGATGATAGAACAGGGAAACTTCTGTCTTGCAAATAATTTTAAAAATCCCATCCACCTTCCCTGCTGCCTTGTTCTTCTCTGGAGACAAAATGTAGGTAAAGATTTTGTAGATAAAGCTTTCATGCAAGTCTACAAAAATAATGCATTTCTACCTGTAGATTTAGAATAATCTTGTAGAATATAACTGCTACACTATAGAGATTTCATCTACCTTGAATGGTAGATATAACAGAGGGGGCCATAACAGATGTTCTTTGCTGCCTAGGAATAATGGCATTCCCAGATGAAGCTTTTTGCCAGCTTTACCCAGCAACGGACAGGAGTGTTGAGTACATTCCTCATGTGACAGAGACCTGCAGTCTGTGCAGAGAGGAACAAGACTGTCTTGTAGCCTTCTAGGAGTTCAGCAATAAATTCCCCAGTGCCAAAGATACTGTCAGAGATCAGAAAACCTGAATGACATAATAAAGTAGCTTATGTGGAGATAAATAGCACTGTAATCATAGGCAGGATTTTTGAAAAAGAGAAAGCAAAAATGTATATATATAAATACTGTATATTTTTTGTATTATAGTCAATAATAGTGTATGTGTAACTATGCCAATACTAAAATAGACCTCATACCAATGGAGTAGTCAGGAAAAGATATGGTACTCTGTCAAAGGAGGATAGAGTTTGATATTAAGAATCCATTTAAATATTGCATTAGTATTCAGGCCATCCTCAGAAAAAGACTTAGCAGAAAGAGTATCCTGAAGTGGAAATGAAACTGATTAGAAGTGCAAAAAAAATTCTGTTTAACAGAGAAGAGAAGACAGAGTCACTTTTGACTTGTGGTGGAATAAGTAAAGGGAGACAGAAGAGAATCAAAAGTTAAAAACCCAGTCCAGCTGTCCCGTTCCAGTATAAAAGGGGAAGCCGGGAAGGATTCTTTTGATAGATTTTTCTGACGAAAAATCAAGCACTAACATGGCAATATTATATCTGAAAACCGTTTATTGAAATAAAACAAACAAACAACAACAAAAAACTTATTTTTAAAAAAGGGGGGGAGGACAGGAAAAAGGAGCAGGGAGAGAGAGAAGAGAAAAAGGGGGAAAGAAACAGAAGGCAGCGGACAGCGTTACCACAGACCCCGGCTATTTGTCAGCATCGGTTTGGCAGACGGAGCGTGCGTGTTGCGAACTGCGGAGCGTTTGCGTAGCTGCAGCGGCAGGCTGGGAGCGGTTTTTGAAGAGCAGCGGGCTGCGTGTCCCTTCCGTCGGCGGGGAACAGGCTGCTGAGGTTACAGGCGCGCACCCGGAGCACCTGCGGTCTCTCAGCGTGGGGGCGCGGTGGCTGCGGGCGGCGGCGGCTGCCGGCTCGGTGCCGCGGGGTTGTGCTCCGGGATCGGTGCCGCGGGCAGCGCGGGGAACACGGCGGCGACGCTGGTCACGGCTACATGCAGGCGGCGGCGGCGGCTGCAGGTTGGGTGCGGGCAGCGGCCACGAGCTGGGTGCGGGCAGTGGCTGGAAACTGGGTGCAGGCGGCAGCTGCGGGCACGAGATCCTCCCGGCGACAAGCTAGTTCAGGAATTGGCACAGCAGGGCGAAGCAGGCACAGGCAGGGAGACAGGACCACAGGGAAGAGGGCGCGAAGGCAGGAGCAGAAGGGGCCAAGCTGACCCTCCAAGCTGCCCAAAGCAACAAACCAAGACAGACCTCGTGCTGTTGCGGCCAGCTTTTATGTGCCCCCAAACTCCTCCCCCAACTCGGCTTCGCGGTCCCGTTTTTGGCGGGCATTTTCCGCGGGCATCCGGGTACTCGCCTTCACCAGCAAGCGCATGTGTGGGGGGGTGGGGGTGGGGAGCTGCTCGCAGTCTGATCTGGGCCCTGACTGGCTGTCAGGTGAAGCCTCTCTGGGCACAGGGCAACACAGTTTTTTAATAAGAATTTTTTTCACCTCATTTGTGACATAGGTTGAGGCATATATATATTGGTCCCTCTCACTAGCTAAGAGCAATGTCATTGGGAAGCCTTTCATTAATTTCAGCAGAAGTTGGAGTATACCCTCTGTTAGCTAATCCTGTTTTTTCTTGCATAGTGTAGGAAAAGAGAAGATACTAAATGATATGCAATGAAATTATATGTGCCATTGGAAGTACAATGTATATGTCGTACTCCCTAGCTCTGGACACTGACACAAGGAACCCACAGAAAAAGAAGGGTGGTGTTTATACTTCTGCTGTGTACGAGAGCACATATAGGCACTGCTTCTGACTGAGAGACAGAAGAAGGTGGTGCTCAGAGGTGGCAAATACTCAGAAGATGAGACTACCCCTCCATGCCGTTACAGGACAACATAGAGCAGAACTGAGCAGACAACATCTGGCTGCCCATCTTTCCAGAACCAGGCGTTTACCCATCTCAGCAGCTGCCCTGCTGCTGCAAAGAGCACTCAAAGCTCTTTTGGAGATGCTCAAAAGTTGGTTGGCTTGATATGCGCTGGAAAACACGTAGAAGACTTATCATTCCTCATGTTGAACCAATTAGCAGCTGGAGTTCAACAAGAGACATCTTTAGCATGTGCATAAGATATCCTGTTAATTGCTTTGAAGTGATTTCTCTAGAGGTAATCTAGAGGTAAAGAGGTTTAAATGCTTGTCCTAAGTATATGCCCTTTCCTCTATTAAGTTTCCTCTAGTGGTCTGTGTATGATAATTAGTATTTCTAAACTGCTAATTAAGCTTCTGGAGACAGAGATGCCTGATTATAGTGAGTTTCAAAATACTAGTGCACTGGGAGCAGGATTTTCTCCTTAAACTGTGTCCGAAGATTAGCACTTGAGAGCTTGTATACTTAACAGGATGTTACCAATCCTGCATGCTTTTGAAAACCATCTTTCAAAACATTTCTGGTAAGAGATGATTTGGCCATCATGTGGTGCCGTCATGTAGTTTTATAAGGAGTCTCATCGTGGCTAGAACCTTAGCTCCAATCTCTTGATGTTCTTTGCTAAGAATTAGTCTTCCTTCAAAACATCCTTCTGAGAAAACGAAATGGTTTTTTGTCCCAGAAGGACCTCAGCCCAGCAGAACCAGATGACACTGCCCTGACATTGTTCTCCTTCTCAGCTTTCTACTAAAGTGTTCCACAATGCTGGGAAGAGTGGAGGGTAGGACACAAACACATCTTCTTCCAGCAGATTTCTTCATTTTCAGAGCAGACAGTAGAGCTGGAATGACAGGCAGGCCCACGGCTACATTTCCTCTTCTGGGTGTCCTTACCTGGGCAGGGGATAAGAGCAGCCTCTGACAACCTGTAACAGGCTCTTTTAATGCTGCTTACCTGTGGGAGTTGGTTAAAGGCTGAACCCAATGCCAGAGGATAAATTTTGTGATTCCTCCACCCCTCTCTCTTCAAAGAAAAGGAGGAAGAAGGTAAAACCTTGAATTAAAAGCTTCTTGTGGATTGTTTTAAACATTAACATGAAGATATATTTCCCTTTGTCAGCTGCACCTTTCAGTCCTTTGTCCAAGGGGTGGTACTTGGGAAGTAACAATTAGGGTTGAGGAGTGTTAGAAAGGTTCAATCAAAAAAAAAGAACTACAGAAGATCCATAAAGTTGTTAAGTGCAAATCAGTATGGAATTCAAGCATGCTGGCCGACAACTCTGGGGCAATTTTACTCAAAATTTTTGGGAAATACTGAAATGTGACTTGCCAAGACATATGGGAAGGGGAGGGGACTGCAAGGAATCAACAAAACCTGAAGAACATAAATATCAACAAAAGGCTTGTCTAGAGACAAGGCTGGCATGGTGATCAAACATGATTAAAATCAAAAGCCTGGAGATGTCAGAATTTCTGGGAGTTGTCTCCAGATCTTAGTCTCCTTTATCTGTTATTTTTGTCCCTTTACTACCAATACTATATATTGGCAAAACTGTATTATTTTTTCAAGCCTTTTTTCAGACACAGCTGTGGCCTGTGACTGGAGTAAGACACAGGAAGCAGATGCAAATCCTTTGAAATTAAGTTACTCACCTGGTCCAAGTTTTACTTTCAGCAGCTACATATAACTGAAATTTCCTTTTATACATTTCATTTGGGCTGTTGTATAAACTAAGAGAAACACACTGCAGAGTAGTTAAAAACATGTAAAGTTGTTTTTCTTTGTTGACAGGCAGGTTCTGGCATACATTTGAAAAAATACCACTCAGTTGTGTGTTGATAAATAAAAACACCGGCTTTCCAGTGTTTGGTGTGGTGGTTTGGGGTTTTGTTGTTGTCGTTGTAGAATAGCTAAATCCTGAAAAAAGAAATTCATTGTATGTTTCTGTGTCAGCCTTCCCCTCTGAGCTGCCAATAGCAGGAAACCTTTTATGAGCAGAAACACCTGTGGATGTTTCTCATTTTTTGTGTGCATATTTCAGCCTTCCAAAGCACATTCCTCGACCTGCGGCTCTTCATGTAAAGTCAGAGTTAACCCTTCTCTTTTGTGAGACCGCAAGGCAAATAATTCGGCCTCTCGGCCCCATCCGTGGAAATTCTCACACGAGGCGAGTTACAGCAGCATTTAAATAGTTATCAAAAATCACTCTTTAAGAACACTTAAGAGCATTGTTCTGGCCTGGTCACGGAAAATATTTATTGCTGGGCAGCACGAAAAAGCCCATCTGAGGTTTGGAAACACGCCGTGGCCCCACGGCAGCCCAGCGCTCCCAGGCMCGCACCCACCCCCGCACCGCCGCTCGCCTGCGTTTACAAACAGACCATAGCTCTGATCTCAGTTTACAAACGATCACAATTGCAATCCCACTTTACAGACAATCTCGACTTTAACCACGATAGGAACCCCCTCGAACACCGCACTGGCCAAGGCGGCGAAAACAACACCAGTCCTGCCTTTCACACCACTGTGGGTCTCCTGGCGCCTGCCGAGCAGGATAAAAGCAGGGGGAGGCGGGGAAAAAAGAGCTGCCGGCCCGGCTCGGGGGCGGTCGCGGGGGGCAGAGGGCTCGGCTCAGATCCCGCCTGCCCCTCCACCCCCCCATACTGACCCGCCCCCGCTATGAGGCGGACGGTGGCTCTGCGCATGCAGCCGGCATGGAGCAAGTGGGGCGGTGCGGCCGGACGGAGGGGTACCTCGCCTGGGGTGTAGTGCTTCCCTCTTTCCTCCTCCTCCTCCTTCTGGCAGGTCAGCGGGGCCGGCGTGGGGCGGGGGACGGGCGCAAAGCCGCCGGCAGCGGGTGTGAGCGGAGCCGGCGGTTTAGGGCTGATGTGGGAGCTTTTCCTCGTCGGCGATTGAATTGGCATCCGGAGTTGGAAGGGGTTCCCCGGGGTGTCCCAGCAGAGCGCTCCCGGGCGGGGTGTGGTGTGCGGAAGCCCCTCTCTGGCTGCAGGGAGAGTAAACGTCGAGAAGACAGGACTGAGAGAGGACCTCATTAACGTGTATAAATATATGAAGGGGGTGTGCCAAGAGCATGGAGCGGAGGCTCGGTGGTATTGAGCAATGGAACGGGGGGCAACGTGCAGAAACTGATGCACAGGAAGTTACACCTGATTATGAGGAAGAAGTTTACTATGAGGGTGTCCACACACTGGAACAGATGGCCCAGAGTGATTGCAGAGTCTCCCTCGATAGAGATACTCAGGAACCGTCTGGACACAATCCTGTGCCACATGTGCTCTAGGATGACTCAGCTTGAGCAGTGAGGTTGGACCAGATGACCCACTGTAGTCCCTTCCCACCTGCCCCATTCTATGATTCTGTGATTCTGTGAACCCGCCTGTGTGGGATAGACCTGTGATGTGCAGGGTGAAGGCACCTTGGTGGTCTCCCGCCAGGGCAGAGCCAGAGGATGTACTGGCCTGGCACAGCTAGAGCCATGAGTACTCATGCCAAAAAAGAGGTGACATTGCAAAAGCCTGTAGCTGCTGGTATGGGGGTGTGCCAAAGCCTTGTCATGGGATGTCCTGGGAGGGCAGCCTCTTGCCAAAGCCTTGGTATGGGGTGTCCTATGTGGTGGTTGTCCTGCATTGCTGTTCCCTATAGCAGTGCCTGTACTGCCCATGGGCTGCTTCTCTCCTTGTGGAGATGGGTGTCCGGCTGGCTGCCCTGATTCACTTGTTGGYGGGGCTGGCTGGCAGAATGATGGGTTGGTTTTTCCATTTTTTCATGTGTTTCTTTAATCCAGGGATCAGCTCACAGYGTTAGGGTGCAGCTGCCCTGGCTGACCCATGTGCTGCATTGCACAGCCCTCGCTTGGTGCTTATTTTCAAGCAGAAACCAAGTGTGAGCAGGCTCAGAGAGCTGACCTGCTAAAATCCTATGACAAATCAGGCTGTGAGATGGGTCAGCAGCATGAGTCAGTGAGCAAAGGAGTTTCAGTGCAAGGTGGGAACTTTCACTCACTTGGGGCAGGAATGGCAGCATGGCAGAAGCTGAGATGAGGTGGGGTTGCCTGGATCGCTGCACACCAACCAAAAGGGTCAGCAAAAATGAAAGGCAGTAATGGCAATGGGAGAATGAGAACCTTCCAGGTGAGTTGCAGCCTAGGAAGCGGAAGCTACAGTGCGTTGGGAATGCAGAAGCATGGTTTGCGATCTTCAAGTCCTGCCACTGCAGTATGTGACCAAATAGGTCACCAAGAGTGATGRTGTGTGGAACACGGAGTCTGTTTGAATTCATCTGGGCTGCAGCTGCAGCCTTGACAGTGGGGAAGGTGAGCCCTGAGTGCAGTGGCATTACAGTGTTATCTTCTTGGGGGAACCTGACTTAGGGCTTTGAAAACACTAAATGTCATGACAGCACAAGAGGTTGATACTGTTAAAATAGCTTTTCAGAGGAATAAAAAGATATATGCTCTTCCACGCTTCTAAATTGTAAAGAGCTCTCTTACTGTTGTTTCACAGTTTGCTTTGTCTGGCAGGGCATTGTGGCTGGGAACTCAGTGGGGCAGAGAGGGCACTGCTGGCCCCTGCCATGCCACACTGGCCATGGTCCTGATGCTGGAGCACAGTGAGGGGAGATGCTGCCAGATGGCAGGGGGTAAGGCAGCTCCAGGCAGCTCTGATTTGCACCCCAGGCTGGGACTGGGGGAGGTAGCCTGTTCCCAGACAGCTTCCTTCTCCTCTCCTGCCACCCTCCAGATCAATAAGACCGGCAGCCTGGACTCAGGTTTCCTTCTGGACTCCTTGCTGGAATGGAAAATGTTGGTCTGTGGTGTCTTGACATTTCAAAATGCTCTTTTTCATTTTAAAGGATTAAATATAAAAAGGAACTGATATGGCCAGCTACAAAATACCTATATGGCAAGAACCTAAATCTGAAATGCAGGAGGAGTGGGAATGGGCTGCCATTAGGATTACAGTCAGGTTGCACCTCAAGGGCAGTCCTGTGATTGTATGAAATGGTTAGACTGCAGTTTCTTCAAAGCTGTGCTGTACAAGATTTTGATGTTGCTGACGTTTGACCTCATGAGTGTTATTTTTATTCAGCAGAAGATTGTTTGGCTCAGTGTGATAATGACTGCAAAGCTTACTGCTGTGATGGGACTACTCCCTACTGCTGTTCATATTATGCCTACATTGGGAATGTCCTTTCGTGAGTATATTTGCACTTTAAAAAAAAATGATATGCTGTGTTCATGAACTCAGTGTAAATTTGCTGTGGCAAGCTATGTTTTGGCAATAAACTGAGACAGAGTTTGGGTTTTTTTGTTTTAGTTTGGTTTGGTTTTTTCCTTGCTGGTAACAATCTTCAGTATTCCTTTGAGGTCTCATGTTGCGTATATTTTCGAAGCATACCAGAAAGCTTGCTAAAATTGTGGGTTCTATCCTTAGTTTGTGTACAATAATATAATTTCTTGGAGGTAAGCTTTAGAGATACTGAGAACTTTGTTTCAAGCTCTTGAGCTGAAAACATCTGTGAATAAAAATCTTGTGGGTTTTGTTGAAATGGTTTCTCACACAGAGTCAATAGTGATTGAGTAGTGATTCAAATTACTTGGATTTGAAATTCATATTGCTTTGAGTGGGTTTTTATTTCATTTTCACTTTTATTGATGCCTTGGTTTGAGACAAATTTAGGAGGAACACGCTCTGGAATGAACATCTCCCCCAAAGACAGGTTTTTGGCACTCCCTCCCCCACTGATGAGAAAGGAATTTCTTGGATGAAAGTGAAAAAAACTATTTATTTAACAAACAAAATGCCTGCAGGGCACAGGAAAAAAATGAATAATGTTAGATATTAAACCTCCTTGTTGCGGAGAAAGCTGGTGGATTTAGAGTTCTGTCTGTAGCTGGTTCGGACCCTCCCGAGATCCGAGGCTGGGATGCCGTGGCCCCGCAGCCTCGCTGCCAGTCCACAGGGTCCGATGATCTGGTTCTCGGATCACAGCTAAGCCGAACGGTTCCAGAAGAAGAAGTTACCAGAGTATTTTGGTATGCTGGTATGCAGTCCTGGAAAAAAACCTCTTGCCTCAGCTCACAAGCTGGCTAGAAGCAGGAAAAAAACTCTCTCCCACTGCAAGCAGAGCCAAGCAATAGAGGGGAGTGTGAGTCCTTGAACATTAGCTGCGCTGAAGAATTTTCCCAGCTTTCCCCCACTCCTTGTTTTCCTCAGACCCACAATTTTGTAATGAAAAAATAGAAAAAAAACCATCAAAGCAAACATTCACTGGGTAAGCAGGAAAAAAATGCACTTGTCATTCTCCAACAGTAATCGATCTTAAATACATGCTTTGTCATTTCCAGATGAATGAAGGATTCTGGTGTTCTACCATAATTTTATTTACTTTAGCCTGGGAAGCATTTGATCTGCTTTAAAAACTGTGKCTCAGTTCTGTATTAAAATACCATCACTCTGCCTACACCTTCAAAGTGCTATAAAATGTACTGATGGGAACACTGGAATATTCCCCAGGTACCACAGCTGAAACAAAAACTGCATCAGAGGAGTCTTTCTAGAAAAAAGCAACTACTACCTTCCCACTTACTCGTCCCCAAGTACTAGGCAGTCTATATGCCATGTCATTTTTATCTTCTCTGGTTTTAGTCAAGAATATAAACCAAAAATAAGTCACAGACTGCTGTTGGGGTGCACTATGTGCTGGAAGAGAGATAGGCCCTGAGGGCCAGAGAGAGAGCCTCTTTCTTGGACCCGGAGGTGACCCCGGGAGTGCATCCAGGTCACCGGGGATGGGCTGAGAGAGGATTGTGGGTTTGTGGACAGTGCTGGACCTATGGGAAGTGATAATTGTAGTTTGTGACCTTATAGGGTGTTGTTTACCTGTTACCATAATAGGTAATATCTATGCAATACCCCAGGTGATTGGGGGACACTGAGGTGAACATCTTTCCTGTTTATATGATGTTATATCCTGTTAGGTGCTGGTATTTAGGGAATTCTGAGTGCGCAATAAACGCTTTGCACTTTTCCATCTTGTGTGTGAAGTCCATGCCCTTGCATGGTTACTGCAGACTGCATGCTAAAAGTTAAGGAAATTACGACTGGAATTGATGAAACAGGAAATAAGATGCCCTATCATGAAGAGAATTTTTTATGGTTAAATATTCCAATTCATAGACGTGAAGATCAGTCAGCAGTTGTTAAACTTCTTTGACCCGACATTTTGCATGATTAAGTCACGGATATTTTTCTTCCTAAAAGCAGGTCAGGGCATGTCTTCTTTAAACATGTAATCTCATTTTGAAACCTTCAGACTTTAATGAGTTGACCATCTGTCCTGGTAAACTGTTCCATAGTTTATTTACTAACATCACTAGGAAATTTTGCTGGGAAGTGAAGGTTGAAATTCCTACTGTCAGCTCTTAACTTGTCTGCAAGTTTGAAATGTGGCCTTAAATGGTCATCATGACAGCTCCCAACCATATCTCTGAGCCGATAGGGTGAACTCTGTCAGCCTCACATGTAAAATTTGCTTTGTTTTATTTTGCCCAGCTCAGGGATCAATTCTTTGGCCTTCTTTTGAACTCCATCTCATATATTCACTTCCTTCTTTAAGTGTGGCTGGCAGGGCTGAGCACAGGGTTTGACAGAAGCCTTGCTAGGACTATTTTTTCCTGTACCTCTCTTTGAGTACCTATTTTGAAGCAGCTATCTGTGATAATCACAGAAGACATCAATGAACTCAGCAGTTTGTTCCATCTCTAAATCTGTAAGTAAAAGCCTTCAAAGCATGTCTGCTGCTTTAAGCCTGCATACTGTTCTTTGCTTAGGCTACTACCTTGGATTTAGTTGCATTGTAAAAGATTTTTTGTGGCTTTAGCTATGCTCCATAAGAATAACCTTCCCTTTTCACTACTGGGCACTATATTGGTCTTTCTTTAATTATGTGCAAGAAGTTTCATGTTGCCTCACTCCCAAATAACAAACAGATAAAATTGCATTAGAATTTGGAAATGGTCACTAGTGACCTTTCTGCTTGTGTCTTTCTGTTGACAACTGTGTATTGAAGTCTTTAAAAGAACCAAATTTAATCCAAGACACTCTGTGTCCTGATAATTCTGTGTAATGTTCTTTTAATATCCTTTATGTCTTTCAGCATCATAATTTTTGATCCTACTTTCTGCACCAAACAATGGACATGATCTGTGTGGTTGCTTCCAGAGGTGCCTTTTTACTGCGTGAAACACCATATAGTCCTCAGTGTTGTCTTGTCTCTGCTTCTTTAGAGGTTGCTTATGCTTCCTCATTTGCTTACCACTAGTTTCTATGCTCTCTCTATTCTTTATAAATCTGCATGTCTTTCTAATGTTTCTGCTCTTTATCTTCTTTGGGATGGTTTTGGGTTTGTTTTTCATAAGCGTAACTMTTTCGTACAGTTTTAGAAAATCCTTTTGGCATGCCATAGGTTCCTTTTAAACAATTCTCTGTTTTGTTTCATGCCTCTCACTCTTCTTTTTTTTAGGACCATATGCCAGCAGTTGTACAGATTATAAACACCAGGCAATAATGTATATACTGATTTTGAAACAAAGTCAATGTGACTAGATCGCGATCATTAATACTTAGGTTGTACCTTTTAAGTGATTAATTAACTCCTTTCACTCATTAAAACAAGTTTCAACATTGAGATATTACATGTAGGGTTTTAGAATTTTCTATTTTAAAAAATCATTATCTTTTTAGGACACCAGGGATTTTTTTTTAAGTTAGAAGATATTTTCAGCAAACATCCTCCAGGCTGTGTGCATCTGTGATTAGTGTGTTTTAATTTCTATGCATGAAGAACAGATGCAGATTTATCAGCTCACTCTAGTTATTGGGGTTTCAGGGCCTGTATGAGATGTTCCAGTAACTCCATCTCTAGTTGGACTACAGGTATAATCTGTAGGCATTCAAGGTCTGTGATTGAGTCACCTGTAATCTCATGAACATCTCTAATGCAAAATAATACATCCCTCCTCCTCTCCCCCTTCATGATACCCATTCAGAGCAAGTTGTTACAGTGTTAATGTTGCAGCTGTATTTCCCTTCCTACGAGTTTTCAATAGCTACAGCCTGACAGTATTTCCTGATACATAAGCATTTCTTCCTGTTTGTTTGTTTGACAGCTAGTGCTTCGTAGGTAGGTCTTCTACACATTTTGTTTTTCTTGGGAAAATTACAGATTTGTTTGGACCTGTGCAACATAACAGGGCTGTGTCTGTGAGATGAAGGAAAAGGCACAGGGATGCTTGAGTGCTCAGCCTGTTTCTCCTGCCCATCTTTTCACTCCCTGCCAGAAGCACAAGCTTGGAGACACCCTTCCCAGCCTTCAGCATCATCCCAGCCCTTAGAGTCAAGAAACTCAAGCTGTCCTTCTTCTAGAAGCTAGTTTCTAAGTTATTGAATCGCTTCTGACTGACCTTTTAGTAGTTTTCATGTGCTGCTGCAGTTTGCTACCAGGCTAAGGACTAAAGTGACTGCAGCATGTTTCCTCTGTGATAGATGCTCCAGCTCTGCAACCTCTCAACCTAACCAGCCAGCATTTTGCCTTCTTTCTCTGTGTTTTGGGGTGACTCTATGATGTGTATCCTCTGTCTCCTGCTCTATGCCCAGACATGAATCCTGTGCCTCTCTGTGCCTTTAAAGCTAGCTAAGGGAGAGGGAGGGAGAGTCGGTGGAATTCCTTCGGCGCTGTGTTCAAAACACAGATAAGTTTGCCTGGCTGCTCAGCTCAGCTCTCTGCAGCAGGGAAGAGAGTGGCATTCTCCCACTTTCTAGCTAGCTTTTTGTTCGTTAGCTAAAGCAAGGAGTTTTCCTGGAACTTCAGTTTCTTCTCTTCTGGACTGTTCAGGACACCGGAACATCAGAACCTCACTGGGAGGCCTCTCCACCGAGGCCCGGAGGGGCCCAAGCTGACCCAGCTCCGAAGAGGAGAAAGCCACACCCACAGAAAGGACTTACCAGGTTCTCTCTACAGCGAGAGATTTTATTATTTAGCATTATTCTTTTCCTGTGCCTGCATGCACTGTGTTTGCTAAATAAATAGTTTTTTTCCTTTGACTTTCCTCTGAGGAAAAATTCTTTCTGAACCTGGGGGGGTAGGGCTGGCTGTAACTTGCCTTCTATCAGAGGACGTTCATTTCGGACATTCCTCCAAATTTGTCTCAAATCGGGACACTCTGAGATGTTGGAGACATCTGGTTATTACTTGCAGCCTCAAACCCCAAAGCTCCTCAGAGATGGGTGTCAGGACAAAAGGGGTTTCTTCTGCAGGACCCAATTTTGAGTGTTTCTGACAGTGCTTTTTGTATTTGCTTTCAAGAGGCTTCAAATTGTCCGGCCCTTGTGCTTATCCTGGTGGATTTTCTGTGGGCTAATTTCCAGCTAAGTTTTTTCCGCCACATTGCGCCTTGTGTTTGTCTTGGCATACAGGTAGCTTTTGAGCCACAACTAGCTCTTTGGGCAGGGATGTCAGTAGTAGGATGTCAGATGCCTTCTTGCTGTTCCTAAAATCACAAGCCAGACACAGGGTGATAAAAAGGGGTTACCTTTATAAGGATCCTTAGGTGCACAATTTGCCAGGTGGAAAATGAAGATGCACACACAGCATAACACGTATACAGTTTTTATAGGTTTTGAAAATTAGTGTATCTGACAAGAATCACCAATTATATGTAATTGGTGAGGTAGTTCCCCCAGTTCATCCCTTTTTCGAATCCCTCCTTCTCTAGATAGGGACTAAACTTTGTTTATAAAAATATGTCTTGAAGAGCTGGTCTCAGCCTTGGTTGCCAGGAAGAACCAATATAGGATAGGAGCCACAGACCCCCAGCCTGAAATCTTTTGGAATGTGTTTTGTCTTTCTGCCTATTGGGTAGGGTAAGGTAAAGTACTGGAGCTAGGCTATGAATACAATAATAGAGCTACAAATATATGTGTAAAGAATACAGAAAATATATAAAAGAAAAAAGGCAAAAATCAATTCAGCATCAGCATGCTGTCAGGGTTAGTTCTGGGTGCTGCTTTTGCTCTTCCACAATACTTTATGGCCAGCAGCTCTGAGTTGGTGTGAAATAATTCCAGATTTTAGATAAATAATGGAGCAAAGAGGACAACTAGTCTGCTTGATCTTTCAAACAAATACTGCTGGGCCAGCTGAATGTTCAGTGGCAATGAGAGGACTTACACATGTATTTGGCCCACCAAATTTAAGAAAATCTGTTGATAAAATATTCAGCCCATGTGATTGGTCAGTATTTCCCTGGGTAAGTCTTTAAGGGGAGTAAACTGGAATATTGGCTTAAGCAGCAGAAGAATGGTAGCATGCTACATTACATTGCAAAGTTTCTTCATAAACTTTGTCTTCAGAAATGTCTTACTCTAAGACAGCTTTGATTTAGGAAAACAGCACAAAAGGAAACAAAACACCTGATTGCAAGAATTCAAAAGTAACTTGAGGAAAAAGTAAATAAATACTTGAGAGAGCTGTAATCTCATTACATGTAGTGAGATGGTGGTTTGTGAGAGGGTAGAGGGAAAAATCTTACCAGTGACACTGAAGATGCAACAATCTGTTTAGTTGCCTCTGAATTAACAGGTGTTATCTGCATGAACCTAATGTGTGTTGGAGGAGGTGGGCTTTTTGTGTGGGTTTTGGGCTGTTTTTTTTAAGTCTAGAGGATGTATAATGCAGCCAGGACGGAAGGCAGACAGAGAGAATGGGAGGAAAAGAGGCAGAGAACACATTTAGCATAAAAAACATGTGCGTATCTTGGCCTGCAAAACTGAGGAAAAAGGTGTGTGTAGTGTGTGTCTTAAGTGTGGCATTTGACGTAGAGTACTTTATATCCAATAGTTCCTTTGAGAAAAGCAGCTAACTGCTGTTCCGGAAGGGAAGAATGTTCCTTAAGCTGATTCATTTGATATGGGAATATTGAGAGTGGGTATGGAGAAGGAGTGCACCAAAGGATATGATTAACATTTTAAGAGTCAGGAATATAGAGAGGTAGCCTCTGGAGTTCATAGTGAATAAAAGAAATTCAGGAAGCATGGCATTCACTGAAGATTCCAAATAATTAAAATTAGACACTCTCAGGCATCCCAGAGTAAATATGTGTAGCAACAAATAGGTTGAGGATTGTTCTGTGTCTGCATGACAGTTGTATGGGACTCTACTTAAAATAAAATTGTTTTCCTCTTCATCAATGGTGATGTTCAAAATTTCCCATGATTAAAGCACTTTGGGACAGTATGTAAAACTACAATTTACGTGGCAGTTCACATTTCATGCCTCTGGCTCTGGGACTTTGATACTATGCCAGAGGTCTGCCGAAGTTCGGTAATTATTTTTTCCATTTGGCTTGACTTCTGATTAGGAGAGTCTTCCTGAATGAGCACATGGAACAGAGCCTGGTATGTTGTGCTGAGTACAGGGGGCTGGCTATAAATGTGTCATTGGAAAGGCCAAAACTGATAATTAACTGCTTCCCTTTCATTCTATCTAAAAGGTGAATAGCAGTTCAGCCTTTTATTCCTTGTCTTTAACATCTGGACTACCCATGGAATCATGCTATCCGTGCTTCAGCCTAGGAAAACCTCTTCGGGAGAGGTATATGCAGGGGGTTGATTAACCACAGCTTAGAGAAAAATCTAGGACCACGTTTTCGTTGCAAGATCTGCTGGAGTGAGAACGAGTATTCAAAATGTGACCTTTCCCAGTGTTTGAACTACCAGTTGTTTTTTGTTTCATGCCTATTGTCCCAGATCATATCCTTTAATGAAGAGTATGTGATCAGATTTACAACCAGAGCAATATCTGCTCCTGATGAGGGCTGCAGAGGAAACGCTTCTCAGCACCAGAATTAAAACACAGGGTGCCTCTTCTTTAGCCCTTTGTGTCTTCATTTCTGACCCTGTGTTGTGACAAGCAGCTCAAAATGAGGAGAAAAACTGGTTTGTATGCCAAACAACAGCTCTCGAAAGATAGCTCCTGGTTCAAGTCTCTCACCTCTTTTTCACTAGGCTGTATGACTAACTGTTTTGAAGTGTTTGAGACTAATGGGATCTTTAGTTTGTTTCATTTGTGGAAGTTTAGGGATTGTTATTTTAGTAAGAACTAGAATACTTTTTTTAGTAAAAGTTGTAAACTTGCAAGTTCAGTTATTCATAAGAGAAAAGGATAGCATGGTTTTGTGCTAAAACTTGAGTTGTTGAGATCCCTGTGGACCATCTTTTTTTCATCATTTGGAAGATTGTTAGAATTTGGCCTGAAAATAGAAGCATTAAGGTATAAACCACTGAAATGCTCTGTGGCTTACAGAAAAATCTAAGGGGGAAAAAGTAAACATTCTTAAAGAATTCAGTTAAATTAGCTTGCTTATACTGCTCTATTTGAAAATACTTGTCCATGAGAAGGAGAGAGAATTTTTTGTTCTTCACTTGCAGTGGTCTCTTTTGGCAGCCTGCAGGATTTTCCCGTAAGGTTTAGCCATGAAAAAGATAAATGTTTTCTTAACACTTAGTAAGACTGACATAAAGACTGAGCCTGGGGATTATGTTGATCACAAGAGGACTGTTCTTTCTTCATAACAATTTTGCCTTCTTTCTGTTATTTTATACCTACACACACACCTTTCCCTTTTTCAAGTGAGCAAAAGGTCCACTTCTGCATGTGATAAGAATCTGTAACTTTGTTCAGTCCTCTGTAAATCCAAAGCTTTTGAGACAATTCAAATAGTCTCAAACAGCACAGCACCAGTTCCCAGAAGTAGTTAAATGCATTCGTAACTTCAAGGTGGTGAGTAGCTGTAATCCTCATCCTGATGAAATCAATAAGCTAATTACTTCAGTGGGGATTTTGTGCACAGGGCTCGAATGGGAGAAGTTGTAAGCTGAAGTACCTTGTGTCCAACAATTAGAAAAACCTCCCATTTTTTCTTTCTTTGTTTTTTGATCCATGATACCTTCCACACTCACTGCCACTTTAGGATTCCTTGCTCCTGGTTCAAGCACTGCTTAATAAGGTGTGTCAGTCCTGGAATGTCAGGAGATACACAGGAGATACCCACCTCACCTGAGTTATCCACTCCCTTCACATCCAATGTACACATGCCTTCCCTACCCCAAGCTGGGGTATTTCTGTGTTATTGGCTAATTTGGAGTTTTCACTGAGCCTGCAGAATTCTCAGAGGATTAGTCTGTTTGCATTTTTTATTGGTTGTTCCTTAATAAGCAATATCACACCAACTYGGAGCAGGGTTATTAATGAAGATACTTCTGGATCAGAAGCTCTGTAAGGGGACCATTTGATGCTGCTCACAGTGTCATTGCAGCCAATCCAAATAAGATCTGTAGCACTATCTAATTCACTATTTGTCCTAGAAAGAGAAACTCTCATTCTAATCTCATGCACCTCCTGAAGGGACAGAAACAAAGTTTGGCATTGTTATGAATGGATGTATGGGTTTAAATAAGTCTCTGCCTTTTGCCCAGGCCTTTGGCAGCAGGCAGTTGCGTTATTGAGGTGGCCAGCACCCCAAGACCCACTCTCATTTGCAAGTTCTTTAATAATGGCTGATTCGATCTATTATAGAATGAATTATTTTTTTAATAGACACAAAACTAACAGACATAAGACTTAAAACAGATTATTACTACACAGGAATAAGACAAAAGGGAATACTAGTATTATACACGCAGTGTTAAAGGTACCATTAAATTTACAGCTAGCTAAGAAGTAGTGTAACTTGGGATCCAATGTTTCTTACCACCAAATTGTTGAAGGGGCACACATCGAAATCCTTTCCCTCAATTTCTGGAAAAGTAACCACAAAGTTGCGTCCAAGCTTTGGGAAGAAATTGTCTCGCACATTCCAAAGGAGTGTGTAAGAGACTTCTGCCTCTGTGATAATTCGTGTGGACTTTTATAGACATAAGAACCATGTCTTTTGGTCACCAATGTTTATTTTCTTTTATCTCTTTCCACATCTGCTCTCATACCAAGATGTGTACTTGGGCTTGGGCTCAGACTCTCGAGAGCCTGGAGGTGACCCCTTGCTGGGCTCTCTGGCCCCTTGCTGGGCTATTAATCTGGCCGGTGTTATCTCTTCCAAATGCTCCAGCCATAAGAGAGAGGAGGATGTCCTGCCAGAGGCATATAAAAGTGAGTTATTAAAAATTAAAGGGAATGAACTATTAATTCACAGGGCAGCCACAATTTCCTTCGAGATTTATAACGACAACCCAGTAGAAATTCCATAGTTAATATAATCTTTAGAAATCCAATGAAGTTTTCTCAATGATTTTTCTCTGTTTAAAAAAGAAAAGGTTGTGATGTTTGCTCTCAGAATCACTTCTGCTATCATAAAGACCTTTTTTTGTTTCCCCTGTAATGAATTAATTTTGTAAAATACAAGATTGCTCCTGGGACTCACTCTGTACATAAGCATTTAGTATGGGGTGGAGAGGCACTAGTACCACAAACCGAGCAGGCATGTTGTCATCACTTTATCTGCTCTATTGGCTCATCCACACGGATAAGAGATTTTTACTCCTATCATTACATGGAGTTATTCCTTTAACTCCCAAGGGGCACTGCTTTAATGCTGAGTGTTCCAGCTTCTCTCTCTTTATTGAGGTACACTTTGGCACAAGCAGTACTAAGGATCTGCAGCTATTGTTGAAATATCTGTTCATTGGCTAAGATGCACTGGACCTTATAAAAATAAGGTGCCTTGTGGACTTGCTGTGCTGCTGTTGAAATGTAAAGGGACTGTGCAAACTATCTTCTCCAGTCCTTCATATAGTCCATGGTCAAGATGATCTAATGAAGGTATAATTAGGGTGCTTCTGCCCTGTAGCTGAGCAGCCCATAGGGCACCATTGCTAGTAAACTAGGAAAAACATATGAAATGCAGCCCCTAATGTGTGTGCTTATGCTATCACATTACTAGTTTTTGTTGTGGTACTCTGTACTGCTTACTCCTGTTGTGCCTGTGCATTTCAGTTTTCCATTCCAATAGCAGGGTTAAGAGAGAGCCTGGACGTAAACAGTGTCCCTTTCCTCCACTCACCACTGGTGCTTCCTCCTCATCCCCAGGAAAAGGAAAATAGAAGTAATAGTTTGAAACAGGAGGGAGGCACTCAGCCTTGGAGAGTGGCACGTCTCTCCATGGAGGGGGAGGCACCAGCTTTACCAGCAGATGCCTTGCTTTTCAGAGAACAGAGTATACCCCAGAGCAGTTTGCAACCCTCCAGGCAAGGCAATGTAAACTTCAGAGAACAGGGAGGTTGTCAAGGAGAGGGTAGGGGATTGCAGCCACTGCTTGTTATCTTCACTACATGATGCGTGTGTACACATGCATATATGTGTATGTATGCATATATGGAATTACTGTCTTATAATGTATTTTCTTCTGAAATTCTGCTTTATCATTTTCCTACAACATCAAAACCACATAATGCCAGCTGGCGTTATGATCCGGTTCTGGTATCTGTGTTGTTGAAGCACCACATTGATGGTGCCTGTCATCAGCACTCAGGGTTGGGAGTTCTCTGTGCTGTGGAGCTCATAAGACCTCTTTTTTCAGGAGTGCTCCAGGCCGGCTAAGAATGTGACTGGCAGGGTCAGGGTGAGTAGGGAGGAGTGCTGCACTGATGCCTCTGCAAGAGATCTGGGGAGAAAGAGAAGCAGAAGTATTCTGATAGCAGACTAAGAAGAATTCTGCAATGGAAGACAAGCAGTGGAGAGACACAAAATTAATTACTTATATGTAAGTAGCACTTATAGTATGATGGAGTTTAAGTGGTGCGTGACAGCAGCTCTGAACTCTTTTGTTTGAATCAAATCCTTCAAGTCCCTGCATTTTCAGGCTTCTTATCTGCTGCTTTGGAAATGTAAACTCAGAGGAGAGAAAATAAGCAGTCAGAATAATTTTAATGCATCACTTTTCATTTTTGGGACTAAGGCAACTCCAAGAGTATTTTGTACCAGACCTTGTTGAAATATGTCTCTTGGAATCTTACAGATATTCCTGGAAGACTAACAAGAATTTTGGTAGTGCAATAATTTGCATAAAAATAATACATCTTTTCTGTAACCATCTTTGCTTTCCACTTGTGTAGGATTATATTTTGAATGTAGACATTGAATATACCATAGGTAATCATATTCAGATGAAAACGTCTTGGGATGGAGAAGACTTGTGTGTGAAGAGTCATTGTGTGCCACGTCCAGCACAAAAATGCTCTCAACTGAGTGAGACTCAGTTAACAACTCGGTGTTATGTCACAGCGGTGGTGATGGATGGTAGGGTGCCGTGACCTTCCGAAAGCATCTCCAGTAGGAAGCTGCTCGGCGAGGCCACTACACTCACACAAACACACACACGCCAGATAGCTTCTTTGACAAGTCGACAGAAAAGAGACGGGAAGGGTCTTCGTGTAGTGTTCCACGGAAGAAGTTTATTGCAGCCATGCACGTGAAGGGGTCCAGGGACGAAGACCAAGAACGTGGAGGGTCCAGGTTTATATACGGGGCAGGGGGGAGAGCGTATCAGGGACCAATAATCTGAGGGCACAGGGGCGGTACACAGGCGGGACCAGGGTATGGGAACCAATAGGGAAACTCTGAGGGAGTGGCAAGGGAGCAAGGGCCAATGGGAGAACGGGGAAGGGAGAACCTTCTAGATCCGGGACATGTAAGGTAACAAGGGGAGGCCAACGGGCCAACCGGGAAAGCAAAACTGGGGTACATTAACATAATGTAACTAAGGAATCCTGGGAGAGGCCTTTTCTGTCTCCCTAACCTGGGGGTGCCACTTAGGGTTCTTCCCTCCAGGGGACCTTCGTGGTCCCTCTGTCAACAGGCCCACCGGCCTCCACAGTGTTAATGTTATTTAAGTAATTATTAACCTACCTACAAAGTTATTCTGTAATGTAAAAATATTGCATTCTTTTAAGATGAGTTCTTTTTGTCTACTTTTCTTTTTGCCCACATCCCTGCTATGGGCCATGGCTTTTCCCTCACTGCAGTGTGATAACCCCTTGCTATGCTGTGTGGTCCTGTGCTGGTTTGAAGGTAAACCAGCGGGAGGAATTAGCTCCACACAAATACTGTGCGAGAGATTTCAAGCCAGTTACAATTTAATAGGAAAATTACAGTAAAGGCAATAGTACAGAAACATTGGCTTAAACCGACAAAGCTGGAGTACAACCTGACACCCTGTTGGTCAGGGTGATGGTAGCAGTCTAATTAAACAGTGGTTGCAGTGTTGTTGGAGTGATAGATGTGGTCTTGTCGAACACGGTTGTCCTGTGGAAAGGTCTGGTCCTTCTGTGGAGGTCCAGTGGTGGATGTTGTGGTGTCCCAAGCCCCAGATTATATAGAGGCAGGAATGTTTGGTATCTCCTTCAGGGCAGGGAATTTCACAATGGGATGATGTAATTCTGTGAGTCATTCTGGGGAGTCCTTGATAGCCCATTAGCAGAGATGACCCCCTCAGGGTGGGTGGTGCTGCTGCTTCCCTAGAGGGAGTTATCACGGTTGAGTCATGGCAAAGATAAGAAAACACCCATTTTAACAATTCATCAGAAGGTAATGTAGATAGTGGTAGAATACATACTTTGTTTATACCCCATGTTGTAACCCAGGACAGGTCCTAGTCCTCAAAGACCTTGATGAAGCTGTGTCACCTGGTAGCTAATGTACGTACATGGCTGAAACCTAATATTTTTTGTTTAGTCCACAGCAGTAATCCTGTGCTTGGCTTGGAAATAAATTGCCTGTTTACATGAAATGAAATTATGAAAATGGATGACAGGATTACCAGTCTGCTTACCTTGCACTGCTTTCCTCCAGTGGCTCCTTGCAGGGATAATTTGATACTAAATGCCAGTGAAGAGCAAAAGAAGAAGGCTTCAAGGCATGTGGGTTGAATTAGAAGTTATGGTCCTCATTCTCCATTTTCAACAACATTTAAAATTGTCTGAAGTAAAGCACAATTCATCTTTGTTCCTGAACCTTCACAGTTGCTGGAAAAAATGTAATGATGGAATTAGCAAATATCCAGAAATGTAATAAAATGTCAGCTTGACAGTAATGCTTTCAGAATTSCTGCATGACAGGGGCACTGCAAATATAGTGGCACATCTGCTTTGTGTCTCAAAGAACATACTACATTAAGACAACGTGCTGCGATTAGGAGGGGAGCTGTTATATTTAATGTCTGTATTAGGTAAGCTTACATTGTTTCTGTCTCCTAACGTAATTTATTTGCATTAAAATTCCATAGCAAGAGAGGAAATTTTACTTGCTTGTTATGCACACCTTTCCCAGTCATCCTTTCTTCAGAAGTTTGTGGGGATGAAATGGCCTCTATAGTGTGGCTGCCTGTGCTAGCAGGGGATGGATTTGATGACCTAGGAAGATTATTTCACATTAGCCACAGAAATAAGAATTTGTTCTGGTTTGGGCCTGGGCAGATCTAACATTTTGAATGTCTCAGCAAGTTGGGGTTTGGGGTCTCCCTCCTGTTCTCCTCTGCAGTCACCGGCTGACAGTAGCTGCTTACAGGCTGACCTCCAGGCTGGCATTTGCACAGCAGACTGTGCCCAGTATTGCTTATCCAGTGGGGACAGTCACCTCTGCAGATGAGCTCGCTGTGCACTGCTACGAAAACAGCCCTGGTTTGCATCACTCCGACTTAGAAAGTTACAAAGCAACTTTGTTTTGGTTTCTGAGCTGTGGATCCTTGTTTAAAGGATAGAGGCTCTTCTGTGTATCTGTGAGTCGTTACTAGGAAAGATGTCTCGATAGGCACCTAAAGAGCCCTGCAATCCCCTCTGAAGGGTTGGGAAGCCTTGCTGGGGGATCCCACCTGGGAAGCTGCAGGGAAGTTTTTGGGATTGCCAGCCCAGGGCTTCTCCCTGGGGTCTCTTCTCAGTGTCCACAATCATCAGATATTTTAGGAGAAAAATAACATCTATAGTTTATCTCCATGTCATTTGAAATCTGTCAGGTACAATCAGAACCCTTTGAGAACAGGACTGTATTGCAGATGGAAAACTGCTGCTGGGTACTCTCTTTCTATGGCTCATTGTATGCTGGGGTTAAGGAAAATTGTTCAGGGCATTTGTGCTCCATAAATGAAGGGAGAGGACAGGTTGCACTGTGAACTCTTCCCCCAGGCATCTGACCCTGTTGCCCATCACTGGTGGACAGTTACTAGTTAGCATCCCTTATTTAAATCTGAAGGACCTATCCCTCAATGAGGCTTTTCATTTTGACTTCGTTATGTGTCAGTAATTTAACATATGTTGCAGTTGCTGATGGGGCTGTTTAATGAGATGCCCTTGTTTTTCCAAACTGAATACTTGCAGTGCTCACAAAAAACCACAAGATGTGGGGATATGTCGAACAAGTCAGCTGATTTATTACTGTTATCTGTCACTTGTGTTGAACTATGGATGCTAAAAAGCTTTAGCAGAGAAGCCTTCAGCTCTCAGCAGCAGTTCGTGAGAGCTCTGTCTTTCTCATGCTGAACTATGCAAAACATGATAAGGTTTCTGTAAACCGAGTCTGCTATCTTGCACCTGCAAATATAATTAGAATTGTTATGATTTTGACTAGGGAAATGAACGATGTGAGAATTGACCAATCACTCTGGTAGGTAGTCACCTAGTGGTCCAATAACCTCTTGCCATTTAAGTAAACACTAAAAGAACTTAAACTCATAAAAACCCGTCCTTTGTTAATTAAATAATTCCATTCCATTCTCTTGACTGCATTCCTGTCTCTGAGTCTTTCTTACTCTCTGGCCAGCAACAGTGACATTGAACAGTTTTAATAAGTGCCATGACTATCAGCTCCTTCCTAAATGGGAATAGCACTGCTATAGCTGGTGCAGTATTTTTATCACTTTTTTTTTTCAACTTGTGTTATGAGATACAAACTCAATTAGCAGGGCAAAATCCTCAAGTCACTTGATTTATACGGACATACACTGACTGAAAATATGGTCCAGTGTAAGAAGAGTTAYGAGACTTTTCTCTGAAACTGGTGAACAAATTCTTTCAGGCTGTCTCTGGCCTGTCCAGAAGAACGCTGAAGGAGTTCTGCTGCTGTAAGGATTTCCTGTGCTTCTCTGGCCGTTCTCATGTGCAAGAAGTATCTTTTTCCTAGCTAGTGTCAGCAAAATCCTCATATTGGCTTTGCAAGAACATCATAAAACTTTCTGTCCAGGTGCCTGTGCCAGAAAACTGGGATTGAAAGTTTCTCCCCCCATGAATTCAAATCTTCAGCAGTGGATTTTGTGCTTCAGGCAGAAGTTCAAACTGGCCCCTGTTTTGTAGCTTCTTCCTCCAAAAATAGCCAGCTAATTTTACTTTTTGTCTCTGTCCCACCTGCCTGGCCTGACGTGGACTTGGAAAGCCCTCATGATGACTGCAGCAACACAAAAACCTTGCTCACAAGCACATCCCTTGGAAGAGTTCCACTCGCCAGGCGTTTGCTCTCACACTCCAGCTCCAAACAGGCGTAGGAGGTGAAATAAAAACAATCTGGGCTAGAAAGGGCAGTGTATCCACTGTAGGACCTTAACTGTTTGAAGGAAAAAGCTCTCCTTTCTCTTCACACAGGCTCAGCATCAGTGCTGCTGTTGCCCAAGAGGGTGATGCTGTGCCTCTGGTGCTATAGAGATATGTGGAGGCATGGATCAGCCTTCCTGAGAAAAGGTCAGGCTGCAGTCCCTGAGTGGGTCAGGCTGTAATTTCTATGAGTTAGATATTTTCCCAATATATGACCTAAACTTCCCCTGACTCAGCTTCATGCCATTCCCTCGGGTCCTGTCACTGGTCACCACAGAACAGAGATCAATGTCTGCCCCTCCACTTCCCCTAAGAAAGAAGTTGTAGACTGCAATGAGGTCTCCCCTCAGTCTCCTCTTCTTCAGGCTGAACAAGCCAGTGACCTCGTATGGCTTCCCCTCAAGGCCTTTCCCCATCTTTGTAGTTTTTCGGATGGTCCTGTTCCTGTGAGCAGGATCCCAGCCTTTTTCTCAATGTCGTGCCAGGGAAGCACTCTGAAGGGACAGATAAGTGATCTTCCACAGGACACCATTGTGTGTAACTACTCTTCCATTAACCAGTTAAAAGGTTTAAGAATTGGCTGAGACATCAAAAAGTAGAGGCAGCAAAGAATTATTGAGTAATGAGGGTTCCTTGCAGTGAGGTTCTTTGGAGATTAGTACTAGTACGGAAAATTTTCCGGTTCCAGTCAGAAACCAGGAGGTAAATGCAGAAACTCTGTTTGTAAATATGTGTGTGTGAGAAAGACAGATACATTTTAAAATGAATTCACTTTGGAAGTTCTCAGATGACAGATTTAAGATGTTTCTGTGACCTTAATTTGTTCGTCTGTTGTGTACTTTGTGGCACTGCCTTTGATTACATGGTTTCACTGTGCAGTGAGTTTGTAATACTCCCATATGTCTTCCCACAAGATGTTTTCAATGTGTGAGGGCGTGTACATCTCTATACAGGTTTAAACTTGGCCTTTTGCATGGAGTAGTGCAAAAGCCCCTCTCTGTTTTTGCCTCTGATGGCCAAGACTCTTTACCAGCTCATATAAAATGTGTTACTGGCCTCATTTCAACTGAAATTCATCACAGCTTGGTGCCAGGTGAAATATTAGTTGGATAGCTCAAACCAGAAGCCCGGGGCCAGAGAACTCAGTGTGCCCTCTCCTTAGACAGGCAATACCTTCTGGCCAGGACAAACAACAACTAGTAAGGCACTGCATGGATGTTTTTTTTCTTTTTTTCTGTGGCATAACTTGCCTGAACACAAACAAGATGTGTTCTTCTGTAGTATTAAGACATTAAAAGAAATCGGCATACTAATTGTCATTTCTATTGTGGTGTTTCAGGAATTCAATGACAATACAAGGAGACATGATCTATTTAAAAACATAAAGTGCTTTCCAGCCCCTGTGTTCACAAGTGTTTAGGATGCCAGATCCCATTTTCAGATATTCAGCAGGAGGCTTACATCCAGGGGAAGGGTTTCAGGAGGCCTCAAATGACTCAGACTTTCTGCAGGAGGTCTCCTGTGGAGTCACCCCAGGCTTTTTCTGTGGAGTCACCCCTGGAACGCTCTCTTGTGACCAAAATTTTACCCCCTGTATTGAAAAACTGCATGTCTTTGTGTATACTGACTTCAGTGCACTTAATTCTTGACTTTCTAGTCTTGGCATCATGCCTCTTTCCTTTTCCTTTTAAAAACCAAACCAAACAGAACAACAAAAAACCGTACATAAACAACTCAAAAAGCCCTTGCATTCTCTGCTTGCTCAATTACTCTGATTCTTTGTAAAAATTTCTAATTTTTTGTTTTGCCTCTGACTCTCGAGTTCTTTTACTCAGAGTTTGGATTAAGACGCAGGAGACGCAAGGGTTCTTCTAACTGATGTTTATTATTTTCTTATCTATGGTACAGCTGCACGGGATGTGCTTCTTAGTTGGGAAGGTGGAAAAATGGCTTCGAGTTCTCATTTCCAAGGCCATTTAAAGCCTAAATCACCGAACTAAGAAATTCCAAGTAATTTGTTATTATTTATAATCCAATAACTAACTATTCATGACCTGCATTGCGGGATTTTTGACCCAATAACAGAATACCTAGTTTTGTGAAGAAGAAAGAAGAAGGACTAACCCACACCCAAAATCCTCCATTTTGTTACATGCATATACATTACATTACAACATACATTACTATATCCCACAAACCTAAAACTCAGGATTCCAACCCTTCTGTTTGAACCATGAACACTGCTTTAACTGCTTTGTTAAACCATTGTCGAATACACTGAAGTAGACAAGGTGTAAGTATCATGATGACTATGATGACAATCAAAACATACATGCCTAATTCTCAAAAGCTCTCTCCATAATGGAGTGGGATTCAACCAATCAAACAGATCATCTAACCATGATCCTCTTTCAACTTTAAGTTTGGYGAAACTTTCTTCTAATTGTTTTTCAACCAGAAATGCAGCGTTTGTGGTCCTCTGCAGGGCCGTTTGCAGAAAGGAGAACAAACATGGTGCAAGGAGGAAAATGAGAAGGATAACAATTATAATTTGACCTCCCATTTTTATGAGATCTTTGATCCATTTAGTAATTTGCTAGTTACCAAACAGGTCATTAAACCAACCGGACTCATTTTCTTCTCTTAATTTTGAAAGACCTATTTGCAGTTCTTTGATATAAGCAAAGAYTGAGGTGAAATTGCACCAAGATGTCGCATTTTCGTACAATGCATGATTTGGAGTGACATCTGTGATTTTGTTTTTATTTTGTTTTGACTCAGGAGAATCAAATATTATGCACARATCCATTTTTACTGAGCCAAGGATTTCGAATTCTTAAGGTTCATAGGGTGTCTCAGGGAGAAATTTAGTCCAGACACCCTATTCCTCTGTGGGATTCATAAGGAATCATGAAAGATCTGTGGAGACATTTTTTGGTATTGGCCGATTGTCTACCAGTAAACCGACCAAGCAGGTTGAGAAGGGCTTTTCTGAACTTGAATAAGTCAAACAAATGGTATCCAAGCCTGAGGCATTGGCTAAGGTCACCCAAACATTGGTTTTAGGTTGACCCAGGATTCCAACAATTCTTGAGCCTTCTATGCTTCCTTCTAACGTCTTTACCTTATTTCTGCTAGACCATGAAATGTCTAGCAGAAATAAATAAACTTTTCATCAAATGTGACTGCATTTCTATTTTTGAAAGCCATCCAAAATGGAGAATTAAATTGGGGAGGGAGCAGAGGTTTGGATTGCGCCGTTATCTCTGATATAGTTTGAAATATAGGTTGAAAATAGGTTGAAAACTCATTTGAATTGGTGCCATCAGATGTAATACAAAATGCATTGCATTTCAGGGCATCTTCTCACATAAAGGTCAAGAAGAGAGTGAAAATAAGTTCTATCCTATTTGGAATATATTTCACTAACAATATATTCATTATCTTTAGGTACTTTGCATATTTTTCATAGCAGAGTTATATTTAATCTGTGAAATGGGGTTTTTTTAGTTGTATTTTTGGAAAGGTATTTTCAAGACTGTCTTTAAAAAGTATTGTTTAAATCTGCTTTTCTATCTATGTCTCAGGCTTAGTTTGTACAGTCTGAGAACAGATTTCCAATGGTCATGAAAATGACAACTTTTTCTATCTTCCTCTCTTGAAGTCGATAGGAATCTTGTT
Source organism: Parotia lawesii (assembly GCA_003713295.1). Taxonomy (NCBI): domain Eukaryota; kingdom Metazoa; phylum Chordata; class Aves; order Passeriformes; family Paradisaeidae; genus Parotia; species Parotia lawesii. The sequence continues at coordinate 90,646 of RAHM01000553.1, read as the reverse complement.
GAGGCCGTGGAACTGGACTGGTGATCAATGGCTCTGGTCCATGTGGAGAGCAATAGTTCATGCATGGTTCATGCATGCCATTTTAATCTCTGAAATAAAATAGATGGAAATGACGGGTGGGGCCCCATCATTGTAGCAATGCAGTATCAGTGTAGAATCCTTGTGGCATTCTTCCATCTCTTCTTGAACCAGGATATTATAACATCCAACTTTGTACAATAAATGGGCCCTAGAGATTTGTTCAGAAAACGTCATGGATCTAGTAACTTTAAGAAGACATTGCTGTCATTTAAAGCCTCTCCCACCCAGATCGAGGTGAATTTACTGCTCTGCTTCTTTTCGAATTCTCAAGGTATTTAATTATTCCCAGGCAAATCAGTTGTGCCTGCTTTTTGCCATTTAGAGCTCTGCCTAGTGTTCGGCTTGGTTTAATTTACATAATGGTATTAGTTCAGGATGAGCTCTCTGTCTGGAGGAGCTCATGAAGGTGGCAGGTGACAGCAGGGCTCAGCAGGCAGACAGGAGAAATGAGGGGTGATGGTGAAGTGTGTCTGCCCCCTCCAGGGGTGTTTTGTGTTTGAGAAGGGGCAGGAAAAGGGCCAGCAGAGGTTGCCATCCTGCCCTTCTGCTCAACCCTGGTGAGGCTCATCTGGAGTGCTGTGTCCAGTTTTGGGCTCCTCAGGACAAGAGAGACATGGAGCTTCTGGAGCGGGTCCTGTGGAGGTTGTAGAGATGATGAAGGGACTGGAGCATCTTCCTTATGAGGAAAGGCTGAGGGAGCTGGGCCTATTCAGCCTCAAGAAGAGATGACTGAGAGGGGACCACATCAGTGTCTGTCAGTGTCTGCAGGGAGGGGTCAGAGGATGGACCGAGCTGTGCTTGGTGGTGCCCAGCARTTGGACAAGAGGCAATGGGAAGAAACGGATACACAGGAAGTTCCACCTGAAGACCTTCTTTCCTGTGCAGAGACCACACATTGGAACAGCTCACCCAGAAAGAGTCTCCCTCACTGGAGACGTTCCAGAACCATCTGGACGCAATCCTGTGCCATGTGCTCTGGGATGACCCTGCTTGAGCAGGGAGGTGGGACCAGGTGATCCACTGTGGTCTCTTCCAACCTGACCCATTCTGTGATTCTGTGAAATATAAGAGCCATTTTCTAGGGATCTTTCTTCTCTGATCATCCAGCTTGAAGAGATCATGGAAAGGAAGCTCATCCCTCTATGTGCCTGGCTCATCCATGCCCATGTGGAGGTGACCACCCATCCCCAAGGTCTCACACCCCACTTCATAAGGGTAGCGAGGAGGAAGAGAAGGCAACATTTTACTCCAGTGTGGTCAGCATGTCAGGAGGGAATATGATTTCAGATAATCTGCTGGGCAGGGTTTCATAAGGAACAGGGCATAGGAAAGAAACATCTACTGTGAAATAGTATGATGTCTGAACCTGAAGAACTTTTCCAACATGGTACAAGTTTCTCAAAGCCTTTGTGTTTAGTGGGAGCCAAAGTACTTTTATGCTGAGGCGTATTGTAATATTTCTTGAATTGTTTTACAAGGACCAAAGTGTTGTTCAAAATACTGTTTATTTTGTAAGTGCAAGTGATTGCACTGAGACTGTATGGATTTGCTGTGAACCACGTAGAGGGGTATTTTTGTTGTTGTTGTTGTTTGTTAGGGTTTTTTTTTCTGTTTCATTTGTAATGAACTTTTAAAATCTGCTTGGTTTGTTACCTGGGTCCCAGTTCAACTCGCAGGGAATCAGTGGTAAATTTCATGCTGTATTTCATGAGCTGTGGTGGAGGAGATTGGGGGACTGTCTAGACCTTTCTAGTGGTAATGCCATCCTTTCCTCCAGCTGAGCACATAATTGTGTTTGCTTTTCAGTTCTTCTGCTAACTCGACCAGACAGCATCAAGGTTGGCATTGGTTATGGTGGCTCAGTGTCCGCTTATGGCTATTGAGAGATGGATCTGTTTCAGTTTGGAAAGTGGACCAAAGCTATCAAATCGTTTCACTGCTGGTCTTGCAGCAGTATTTTTGAACTGATCATGTGGATATAAATTTTATTGTAGCTCCCCTGGATGTCTTCAGCTCTCAAACCATGCATTTACAAATCAGTGTAATCTCCATTTAGAACCTGAAGCAAAGTCATACACTAAACATAAGACTACAGAGTATGGGTCCAAGAGAGGTGCTTTGATGTAAAGCTGGTACAGTTCGAGTCTATCCATTAATTCTGGGATGCAGAACAGTTAATATTGTAATATATAGCCCACATCTGGCAGTTTCCAGTGAATTGGCTACATAGACTCATAGAATGGTTTGGGTTGGAATGGACATTAAAGACCATCTAATTCCCCTGCCATGGTCAGGGACACTTTTCACTAGACCAGATTGCTCAGAGCCCCATCCCACCTGGCCTTGAACACTTCCAGAGACACGGTGTCCACAGCTTCCCTGGGCAACCTGTGCCAGTGCCTCACCACACTCAGAGGGAACAATTTCTTCCCCATATCTAACCTAACCCTACTCTCTCTCAGTTTGAAGCCGTTCCCCCTTGCCCTGTTGCTCCAGGCCCTTGTAAGTAGTCTCTCCCCATCTTTCTTGTTGGCTCCCTTCAGGTACTGAAAGGCCACAATTAGGTCACCCCAAAGCCTTCTCTTCTCCAGGCTGAACAATCCCAATTCTCCCAGCCATTCCTCATAGGAGAGCTGTTCCATCCCTCTGATCTACCTGGTGGCCTCCTCTGGACAAGCTTCAACAGGTCCCTGTCCTTCCTGTGCTGGGACCGCAGGGCTGGACGCAGCACTGCAGGTGGGGTCTCAGCAGAGCGGAGCAGAGGGGCAGAATCTCCTCCCTGCCCTGCTGCCCATGGGGCTTTGGGTGCAGCCCAGCACACAGGGGGTTTCTGGGCTCCCAGTGCACACAGCTGGGGCATATCYAGCCTCTCACCCATCAGCACCCCSAAGTCCTTCTTGCAGGGTTGCTCTGGATCTGTTCATCCCCTAGTCTGGATTGGTATGAGGGGTTGCCCTGACCCAGGTGCAGCATCTTACACTTGGTCTTGTTAACCCTCATGAGATTCCCATGGGCCACTTCCTGAGCTTGTCCAGGTCTTTCTGGATGGTCCACCTGTCATCCTGGCATGCCAACCACACCCTCAGCTTGGTGTCACCTGCAAATTTCCTGATGAAGAAGGTGGTGTGTAACAGGGATAATGCAAAAATAGCTGATGTGCTGTCAGTTTTAGGGCTCCGTTTGGAAGGTAGGGTGATAATGGAAGCACATAATGTTGCTCAGACATGAATATCAACTGCCTTGGTCTGCAAGTCCTGCTGTAACTGCTCTCTGAATTTAAAAAGGTACTGTGTGTCTGTACCACTGGCCTGTGCTGCACGGAGTGAAATGGAGCCTTTTGTGTTGGTGCTGGTAAGGATATGTTTGGCAAGATAGATGAAGTACAGGGTTTTGTTCCCTGCGTAGTACCTTTCACTGAAGTATCTTCCAGGGAAGCAAATGATGCTCTGTAGGAATGAATGACCAAAGGGGAGTGATGACCCCAGGTGGGAAAAAAGTTACCAACTTGAGCAAATGGTTGATTTCCTGGAAGATTCCTTGTACTGAGATAAATGATTAAAGCCAGATGAGCTACACTGTATGAAGTGAAAATGTAATCCTTTTACAATTCACTTTAGTACTCTCACTATTATCACTTTAGTAAGAGATTGCAAATGTCTTGCTTCAGAAGATTTGCATCTGCTAACCTACCTGTGTTGCATCTGTCCTGTTGTTTCCAAAGCAGGAATTTAATTCCACAGATGATCCAAATTATAGCTACTTATTAGTATTCTGTCACTGAACTGAATCTTTTTTTGTGGTCTGTTTAAACCCAGACAATTAAGAATTGCCCACTCCCTCTGAAAGCTTGCAGAGGCGGGTGTTTATAAGGATCTCTGCACATGCAGTACCTCTGTAGAAGTCTATTTATAGTGCATGCTTGAAGGAAATATAAATTAAGACATATGCTAGTAGGTGGCAGAGACAGGACATGTTTTAGGGCTGTGTAGAAGGCAGGTCAGTTAACCTTTGTTTTGCCAAATAGGAAGTACAAAAAAAAAAAAGGTTCCATCTTTCATGAAAAGTAGAAGTAATTAGTTATTCTGTAATCAACTTACTTCAGAAATGCTAGAGAGTAAGAACTGCTGTATTCCTGCTTGCAAAGGGGAAGACATCTGGCATTATTTTCCTGATGTTTCAAAGAAAGTAAAATTAGGTTTGTTCTCCAGAGAGCCAATTAGTTCTCTGCTGGTAAATATTTCTGAATCTGTAGGTGTCACTGTAAACTGTGACCACCATTTTAATGTCAGAATACAAACTACTGCCAAGTGGGAGATAATTATGATACAAATGCTGTAATTTTTTCTTTCCCGCAACAGAAATACAAAGATGTGGTGTTGCGAGTTAATGGTAAGGAAAGCAAAAGAGAGAAAAATACCTGCTTAGGCTAAGTTCAGTTTTTAGAAAGAAATTGGTTAAGAGGTGAAATTTCAGCTCCTTCTATGTGGATGAGGAGTGGGAACTGGGCTGTTAAATCCAGGATGTCAGACAAGTTGCAGATTCTTACATGTTGCACTCATACATTCAAAAAAAAATCTATTACACTCTTTAAAAAATAAGGTTGCCCCTAGTCTCCAATTTATGAATATTTCGTGCTGAAATAATGCATGCGGTAGCAGAACTCACACCACGCTGCAGGGTTAGAACTGCTCTTTTCAGATTCTGATTGCAGTGAAACGCAGGGGAGCTGAAGGCAGTATACCCAAATATGCCCCTTCAGGGTTTGGTTCTCATGGAAGTGTCTGAAGGAAGCTGTTTGAGCTTAAAGAAAATGGGGGAAAAAGTAATGTTGTGTCTAATATTACTCTGCAATGCAGTTACCGATTCATTGCCCTTTTCACCAGGTAAGTATGTGACTAATTAAGAAGAAAGCTGCCTATTTTTTCCCCTTTTTTCTTTTTTTTCCCTTTCCTGGCCTCGAGGTTCAGACTTTGGGCAGCTAGTTGTTAAGCAGGGTAATTAAAGAGTCACTCTCAGGAGCCAGTCATGGCAAAGAAGGAGAAAACCTCCTTTCGTTTTTGTGGCTTTGGGGTGGAAAGGTAGATTCACTGAGCATCAAGTCTGGAGTGCTTCATGGAAATGAGGTTTGGCTGCCCCTGGCAGGTGGTGGCCAGCCTGATGCTGCCCCCAAGCCGCTGGGAAGTTTCCAAGTAGAATGTGGGGAGAGGCAAAATCTGGGGATGCTGTGCAAGCAGTGCATTAACGTCCATTATAGCTCATAATTTATCATGGAAATTACGTGTGCACGGGTAGAGTGTATTTGAGGACTATTTGTATTCCCCAAGTCAGCTAATTTTGTCTACATAAACCACTTAATTCCCTGCACTCCATCTCTCCTAATGCTTGATTTTGTCATGAACTGCCCAAATATGGGGATTCCTGGAGGTCATGTGTTTCTAGTTATCTGAGAGAGAAAACGTAAAAGAACTGGAGCTGAAATAAACACTCTGTCAATTAAAGTATTACAATGCTTCCTTTTCTGAATCACTTGTAATTTGCATGATCTGGTAAGAACTACTGGGAAAAAGCCCTTGGAGAAATATTATAAAATGCCCAGATGATTTGCATATTTAAAAAATTTATTCAGCAATCTGTTAAACGATCCATTGAAAGAGAAAATACAACTCACCCAGTATTTTAGTACAAATGAAGTTCTTTGTTGAAAGATAAAACCTAATTGTATGACTGTGAATTGTACAATTGTACATCTATTAGCAGGACTTTTAATCCTGTTAAATCTTTATAAGGTCAGTAATTAATTGTTTTACTGAGCCAGTGGTTTGTTGGGAATTATCTACACTGTCACCATTTCTGATGCATGAGAAAGAAACACATGTTCCAGCCAGACTATAGTTTTTGTGATYCATCAGAATTATCTCAGCTGACACTGGGATTTCCTCCTTCGGTTCATTTTGTGAAAGTACCAAAGAGAGAATTCAGGTTGAAGTGCTGGATGAGGCCTAGTGAAAGTCACAGGTAAATCCTTGACTCTGGCACTGATGTCAGTCCCAAGCAGCCTTGGGCAAGCTGTTATCAACTCAGCCTATAAATACAGTGAAGGAATCACATACTTTCAGATCTGTAAGTGTGTGTGTACAGTCTTTTTTATTTTCTTTTTTCCTGGTTGAATAGGTTCATCGTCTAAGCTGAAACACTATGGTACTGTTAGTCTTAATAAAGAATATTCCCTGTTTACTGGATGCACTTTGACAGAATTTGAGTGCAATTAAATTGGAATTACCTCCACATTTCATGCTGCCCACAATCCCATAGCTGCTAGGAACCAGGTACTCCTTTATAGCTCCTTTTGGAAACGGCAGAAAAGAATTTCTCCCCCTGGTGTGTTTGCAGTGAGGCACCATGAGATGCGATGAGTTGTCCTGACATTTTAAGTGAGCAAGGGTTGGAACTATATCACCACTCACAACCCATTTCTTCTGATATTTGGTCCCTTGCTCCACTAACTGCATTTCTATGCAAATCTTTATCAGATGCGGATTAGCAGGGCCTGGCACAGCTAATGGACTACATCCCTGATTTTACTCTGCAGACAGTTGGCCCTGAAGTTGGAATTTGGTTTCTTTAAACGTCATTTTCATTGTTTGAAACAGGAGACTTAGAAATGGATTGGCAAATTTGAATGCAGAAAACAGACTCTAGTTAAAATCCAATCGGTTACTTTTAACATTATTGTAGTCAACTCATTTCTTGTGGATAATTAAGTACTTTGTCTTCTTTTGTCTTATATTAGTTGTTTCAAACATCAGAAACAGAGTGGATGTTGTTTTTCGCTAAAACATAAACTCATATTTAGCTTAGCAAGTAAAATACTGACAGACTTGCAAGGAAGAATTATGCAATGTGAAACTTGAGCCAGGGAAAAATGATAGCCTGGGTGCTGCAACCTCAGCAGCCTGAATTGTGCCCACACCTCCTGTGTTTCCATGGTGGGTTGACTTTGGCCAGCTGCCAGATGCCCACCCAGCTGCTCTCTCACTCCCACTCTTCAACAGATGACAGGTTGAAGAAATTAACATGAAAAAGCTCTTGGGTTAACATGAGAACAAGGAGATTACTTATCAGTTACTATCATGGGCAAAACAGACTTGACCTGGGGAAAATTAATTTATTGCTGGTTAGAATAGAGTTGAATGCTGACAAAGACAAAAACTAAAACACCTTATCTCTGCTGTCTCCCCTTTTCCCAGGCTCAACATCACTCCTTCATCCCCAACTTGTCTGAGCAGTGCAGGGGGATAGGGGGAGTTGCAGCTGGTCCGTAGAAGTTCCTCTCTAACCTTCCTCTGCACACTTTTCCCAGGGTTCAGTGTGGGCTTTCTGTGAGGTGCAGTCCTTTCGGACAAACCTGCTCCAATAATGGGTCCTGCCCATAGGCTGCACTTCCTTCAGGGCATATCCTGCTCCAGCATGGGCTCCTGCAGAGCTGCAATGTAGATATCTGCCCCAGCATGGGCTCTCCAGGGGCTGCAGAGGCTCCCTGCTGGGGCACCTGGAGCCCCTCTATCCCTTGGGGCTCTCAGGGCTGTCTCTCTCACAGTTCCCCTCACCAGGCTGTCCCCAAGGCACTGCCACAGCTAGTGAAACTGTCTGTGTCCAACACAGGCACAGTAAAACTGTGCCGCCTCCCTCCACGTTTAGGGTGCCCTGACCCAGGCAGAGAGAGATGGAGAAGGTGCTCCATCAAAGTCAAAGCATTGGGAGGTGCTGTTGAAACTGAAAAAAGGTTAAAGATCTCTGTGCCATCAGTGTTTCTTCTTCACCACCCATGTGGCTGGAAGCTGTGCTCCTTGTCTTCCGTGTTTCTGTGATAGGCAGGTGAGTCTTTTCCAGACAACCTCACTCAATGGCAGGGCACCCTCACTATTGCACTCATGAGGAGTTGACATGGTTCAAAATGTGGGGGGCAGGGTTTCTTGATTTTAAATCATGACATTAAACTTACTTTATTTGGATTTACCACACAAAAATCCTCAAAACCTTTTATAAGTCAGAAATTAGGCGTACAAGTCCTTCCATGCCTTTACAGTACAAATCCTGCCAATAAATCCTAAATACACTTAAATTATAAATCCTTTCTTTGCCCTTGGGATGAAAATTACTGGTTTATGAATTAGAATGGTAAAAATCCCATGGTTCTACCAGGTTTACAAATCCTGGCATAATTTTTAAAATTTAAAATTCTGGTCTTGCTTTACTGGGTTTTGTGTCACTTTATCCCTGGAAGAACAGTACATGGTTGATATCTGTCTCCACTTCTGCATGCTCTGACATAGGTCTTGGTGTTTTATTTCAGCCTGGGTCATCAGTAAGAAGTGTCCTACTGAACATGGTAGGAAGGAAAGGTTTTTTTCTTTCTCTGGAGACTTTAAATGGCTACACAAGAGAGGCAATGGAGTATGCTTTGTTGCTGTCCGTTCTTAACAGTGGCATGGTTGATGCATTTAGAAATCAGCTTCTCCTAGGGCTGACTGTCCAGGCTGCCCTCTTGCTCCTGCTCCTGAGAGGAGAAGCAGGACTTGTGGAGGTCTTTTGAGGATCAGAGGGATGGGGAACTCAGCAGCAGCCCTTGGCAGATCAACCTGGTGAAATCCAGAAACCAGCAGGACAAAAATAATCCCGAAAGGCTGCTCAGAAGGAAAAGTCACTTTTGCCAAAATGGTAGCAGAGACTGACAWGTATTTAAAATGATTTCTGATACAAGACTAAATTTACTTCTGAATAGAATTGAAAATAACTTTTACGTGTAAGAAGTTCTTTTCTCCTCTTCTGGCAATTATTTTTGTGTCTTCCTGCAGACTGCCCTGGACTCCATCTTCTCCACTGTCTTTCTTCCTCCTTGCAGCCCCAGGAAGGTTGTTTAGGTCCTGACAAAGTGAGAAGAAAACATAAATGTGCAACATATTTTCAACCGCTGCACTGAAGCTTCTTAGCTGGTCTTCTGCAGGGGTCCATCTTACCTGACTGTTTTCTTTGCAGAAGTTTGCCCCCCACAGACCAGGTGCTGCTCCAGCTTGGGTGACATGGCTGGGGCTACTGGCTTGGCAATGGCTGCGCTCCCTGTATTGAAAAACTCGAGTAACTTTCTGGACCAGCTGCAGAGATTTTCTTCATGTGACTGTTCCCAGAGGTGTGGCAGAGGTGGCCATGCCTCAGTCAGCAGTGACTTTTATTGCAGGCCATCCCTACACCAGAACAGATGCTTTCAGAGCATTACTCTGACAATTACTCTGTTTAAAAAAATCACAGTGGTGAGATGGGAAAAACAAATACTTCCCTCAGTAAGTGGACATATTGTCAGTAATGAGATGCTACCTTAAAGACATCTTAGCTCTATTTTTTTCAACTTCTAAGAAATTGTTATGTGATATTTTGCATGATTTGCTGGTACAGATGTTGTCATTGTACTCCTTGTACTGTCATTGCGCTCCATATAATCCTTGAAAGAAATATGGACTGGGATGTGATGAACAGTGGGAGGAGAATATGATACATCTGGGTCAGAGGATTGAATGTCAGGTAGGTTCACGCCAGCAGGTGTTGCCAGCTTGACTTCTGCTCCACAGCTGTATTCTGCATATTTATCATGCTCACTGTACTATTACCTAGTACAAAGCCAAAAGTTTAAATCATACTACCTTCCTCAAAAAACAACTTCTTGGAAAGCCCCTAAAAATAACTTTGATCAGTGAATAGGCACATTCCCAAGTGGCCAGTGGGACAACTTAGAAGAATGTCTTTAGCTATCTCAAAAGCTGACTTTGTTTTACATTTGACCCACTGCTAGCACATAAAAATTATTTTCATGGTTTTAAAGTAGAAGAGTGTATTCAGAGAAAATATAAGAGAACGTTTTTACAAGGAGGGTGGTGAAACACTGGAACAAGTTGCCTATGGAGGTTGTAGAGGCCTTATCCCTGGAAACATTCAAGGCCAGATTGGACACGGCTCTGAGCAACCTAATCTAGTTGAAGATGTTCATTGCAGCAGGGGGTGGACTAAATGACCTTTGAAAATCCCTTCCAACCTAAACTATTCTATGATTGTATGATCTGTCAACCCCATCTTTGGCCATTCTTCTGTCATGCTTATGGAGATGAGGGACAGGGATAGGCCATCTTAGTGCAGACCTGATAGCCAAGGACTTCCCATCACCAGGAGGATTTCCATTGTGAATGCCCCAGGGTCAGACTCTGGTCATCTGTGCCCAGAAATAAGAACTGCACACAGTAAGGCCAAAATGTCCATAGTCTGCAAAACTCATGGGCAGACATTATGTCATTGACCCAGAGACAGCTAGCCTGGCATGGGTTTAAGTTGTTTTTCCTGGACATCTGAAGCTCTGTTCTATCCAGGATACACTGCCCTTACCACATGTATGCAACACAGTACATATGCACATTTTTCTTCCTAGGAACAAGTATTTATTTTCAAGGTGGTTAATGAGAGGCTTGGGTTCAAAAAGCTGGCAAAGCAAAGCTCAAATGTGACACTGTCTTGCTTTATAAAAATGTGAAGAATATTAGCAAAATGTAGGCGTACAGATTTCAGAGGAAGCTTGGTGCACTTATCTCAGAGTTGCTTTGCTTTTTATTTTGTTACAGTTAGAATTACCTCAGGAATGACTGGTATGTACCTTCTTTATAACCAATGCTGTTGTCCTGTGGTTTTGCTTGGTATGAGGGATGTTCTCTCTATGTGTCACTTTGAAGGTAGTTTATGAACTATGCCAACAAATTTGTGACTTTTCGAGAAAGAAGAACAGGAGCAACTCTTATACTTATGCCTGACTTTGAGTAAGTGTCAGAAATGCCAAATAAAAGCATAGTTGAGAGGTCCTTCTTTATGAGAGATGTACAATTTTTTTTCTGTTTGCCAGGAAGGCAGAGATTCCACCACAAAGGAAATATAATGTCAGTAATCTTGTGTCCAGCTCCAAGATATGTATAATGCATGAACAGTTTTGCCTGACAGGCAATGCTTTTCAGAAAAGGTTAGATTTACACCACATTGAAAGAATTATATTGCCAATGCCATTGGGGCTTCCAAAGAATTTTGTGTTTGTGCAGACTTGATGCTGAGGCAAAATAGCTGTTTCCAATCACAAAGTCCTGACCCAAGAGCTTTCCTGGTTCCTGAAGTCAAAGAAAATGCATTAGTAATTCCTGCTTTATTTGAAACATGGGGAAGTTGACACAAAGATTAAAAGAACTGAAATATTGAAGGGGGAGGGGAACACATTGATTGGGATTTTGATCATACTTGTTCTACAAAAGCTCACTTATATTTTATTACATACCTTCTTGACTTTTCTCCCTGGTTCGAAAGTGCATGGCAGTGCCATTAAGATTCCCAGGGGAGCACTGTTTTCTTGCATTGCATTTGTGCCCCCATTTCACTCCTGGTTTATAAAGTCTAAGCATGGAATAACGCTCTGAGAAACGCATGTTTCATGTCAAATGACTCACTCTTTGCTACAGCACTAGTATGAAAGAAGGAGCATCATAGAGATTGGCAGGGTCTTAGAGCCATGCATAGCCCATAGGGCGTGATGGGATCCTAGCACAGGACGGTCTCAGTACTGTGCTTAAAAGGCTCTTCTACAATCTGCCATGAGAATTTAATGGAAGCATTACAATCTCTTTTTTCCCTACCGCTTCTACCATGAATGGCAATTTACTTCTTCTCCCCACCCCGCACTGCTTTTCATTGTGCATGTTTATACCAGAGCAAAGGGAGTGTAATCTCCCACCCTTCTTATTTGAAGACGTCTTATGTCATTTCCAAGACATGGCCACACCAAACTACAAAACAAAATGAGGAATGGAATGTGCTACCAGATTTTTTCCCTGCTTGTTAACAGATGGGTGAGAAGACCTGTGCCTTTTCTCCTGGGGAGTGACTCCATTCCACACAGCTTCTTGCCCCATGACTTAATGCCTTGAAAAAGGAGTATTCTGTATTTATTTGGACCTCAGGAAAGCTTTAAAACGAGGTCTTTCCCCTTCCTTTTATGCAACAAGCAAACTCACAGCCTGGTTCTTTGGTTTAGTTCCATTCATCCTCCAGTCAAAATCTAAGGGTTACTGTACAAAAGAGGGGGAAATGCCTGAAGTTTATTACTTCCAGCACCTACAGTAGCTAATCTGCAGCCATGGATGCTTTTGTACTGAGCACATCAAGAGTCAGCATTTCAGTATCGTCCTGTTTGCCGCAGTGCCTGAGGCAGGAGAAGCACCCAATAAACCTGAAGTCTGTTTTTGAACAGAGATGCCTGGATGAGATTGAAACGACCTGTAGTAAGTTCTGGGGCTGAACTTTTCCATTTATTGCAAGCCTTGCTTATACGTCAGTGCCCTGACCCATAACTTCTTCAGTTTGGTTTCATATTTAACCCAGACTCAAGCTAAAGAATAATGGAAATTTGCTGGTCACCAGAAACTTTGGTATTTATGTTTATTCATGACTGCCAGCCTCTTCAGGTGAGAACTTGCAAATGAAGGAAATTCAAGCCTGGAGTCAGATCACATCACTGGATGGCTCTTCAGCTCTTCTGGAGCACATTCTTGATGTGTTAGACCCTTTGAATACTATGCCAGGGGAAAGGAAAGGATCCTACAGCCTGCCATCAGACTCTGCATGTCGGTACAGATCTTAGTGCTCTGACTGCTGAGGAAGCCTCTAGCCCTGCTTTTCAGTATCTTCACATCAATGCAGCAAAACACTTGGAAATTGTAAAGCTTTATTTTGAAGTAAGGGGGATAGATGCTTGTGGGAATCAGCTAATATGTGCAAGGACCTGAAATCCTGGGTTCTTTTTCATGAACAGCTGCAATTCAACCTGTTGTGCCTCTTCTTTTGTAAAACAGGGTTATTGTTGTTTACTTGCCTTACAGGAGAGCTTTTATAAAGCTAATTCACTGTCTTAGGCAAGATCTGAAAAATGCAGTGAGGGACACTATGGATGCTGAAAAAGCTTCAGCAGAGAATTTCTTCAGCTCTCTGCAGCATTTTTGTGAGAGCTCTGTCTTTCCCATGCAAGTAACTCAAAACAATGTTACAGTTTTGTAAACTTCTTGCAGCTGCAGGTTGTTTTACAGGATTGTTATGGTTCTAGCTAGAAAAACATTCAGAGATGTTTTAGAAGAACTTGTTCTTTAGAAGAACTTTTTTGTCTTAGAACTTGACCAATCCCCTCAAGGGGTGGATGGCCAAAAAACCAATTACCTTATGCCATTTAACACATTTTTGCGAACTAACATATAAAAGCCTTCGGAAAGATTATTAAATTGCTTCCATTTATCCCTGAGCCTGGACTCTTGTGTTGTTTCTCTACTCGTCCACGGAGAGAACAGCGGCAGGACACCAGCATCAACTTCAACAACTTAAAAAATGTGGTTTCTAGTGCTTAACTTGGCAACGCAAACCTGCTACATAGGAGTTGAATATATAAAGAATCAATTTCTGTCTTCAGACAGTGAAGAGTTAACAAGCACTTCAGGCACAATCCAGTCTGTCACCTCTCGTTTGTCCAGCCATGCTTTCCCTTCCAGCGTAATACCTCCATTTTATTTGACTGCTTCAGTCAATCTTACTCAGATCCTGTCCCCAGGAGTGGAGACTGATAGGGTAGAAAAGGACTAAATATTATCTACCTCTCCCTATTTAGCTGCAGGACAGCAGTAAATCTTCTTTCTGTCATCACTGTAACTTTTAGGCTATGATTTTCTTAGCTGCATTTCTCAGTTTTGTCCTTCTAGCACTATTTCCTTTACAGCTCCATATAATTGGATGCTGCACACATACTAGAGAAAACACCTAAGGTTTCCCTGTGGAAGGTTAGCATGTTGGGCAGAGGTATTGGTGAGAGATGTGATCTGGCTTTATGTTCATAAATTTAGGTGATACACGTGTTTGCTGAGTTTAGCCTTATAGATAGAGAATAATATTATATATGATAATATATATAGTAATAATTATCCTTTCCTTTTCTTGTGTTGGGTTTGTCTTTATTTCCTCTTTTCTCATTAAGTCATGGATTTTAATTTTTTTTCTTGAAATGATGTTTAAGCAGCTACTATCAAAACTTTGTGAATGTTACTGCATTGCTAAATAAGGAAATTTTTGCCCCTCAATTCTGTTTTTGCTTTCTATTGCAACTATTATCACTTACCTCCAGTGTTTCAGTATGACATTTTAATGAATGGCCTGTTCCCTCAGTTTGGTTCACAGAAGCTTTTCTACCATATTAAGTCATGTCAGCTTGAGACCAGAATAGGTGAGCTTAACCTCTGAGCAGCTGTGTGTTACATTTTAAAATATAATGTATTCTTTGCTAGTCTGTGCCAGTTATGATACCTCTATAGTGAATTCCTTTGTATTTGCTCTCACCAAGCAGAAAAATTTGTAAGAGGCAGAACTTTCTACTGCCCTGATTTGGAAGTCACGTTAGCATCACCAAAGCAACAACAAAAAATGCTAGGCATTCAATGAAAAACTATGTTACCCATCTTAAAATCGCAGTCAAGCTTAATGTAATCAAGGTAAATGCGCTCCAATTTTGTGTTTTCTTAAAACATTGACGTGTAATTTGGGACAGTTGAGTAAGTAAGCAGCAAACTTGAGTGATCCCCGAAGTGTGGATGGGAATCTTTGAGGAGAAGATGGAGAAGGCAGCTAGGACCCAGTCCTGGGGGTTTTTAAGACAGATTCTCCTTTCTCATCAGCTAGAAATCTGACTCCTCCTGACATAAGTGCTGGGTACTTGGATATCTTGGAACATCTCCCTGTGAGAGGCTGAATCACTGAAGAATGTCGGATTTAGGGCTCTAGATCATTTATCTGCTTGTGATGGTTTGACCTTGAATGGCTGCCAGATGCCTTCCCAGCTGCTTTCTCATTCCCCCTCCTGAATATGATAGGGAAAGAAAATAAGATGGCAAACCCTGTGGGTTGAGACAAGGACAGGAAATCACTTACTAGTTGCCATTGATGCCTTAGGTTTTAACTTCTATATTGTTCAAATCCTGTACTGCCTAGTGTGTAACTCTGAAGTTTCGTGTGGCCTGTTAGCTGCTGTTCTCTCATGCCGGTTAGATATAACAAACCCTCTCTAGGTTTGCTCTCCAAGGACACTTCGACTGTCCCAGGCCCCAAAATGTGTAAATTAAAAGCCTCTGAAGAGGGGGGCAAACTTGGGGTAATTACATCATTAACTACAGCTATAATTGGAGAATTAACCCTGATATGCAAATGGACCAAATTTAGAAAAGTGTGAAGAACCCATGACCCAGTGTCCATCTTGGGTGTAGCTTTTTGACTGCCCAGGGTGTACCTTTGAAGGCCCTTCAAATAAATACCTACTTTTATTCTCTTATTCTTGTCTAGCCTCTGTTTTTAGGTAGCCACTTCCAGGCATCACCATCATGGGCAAAACAGGCTCGACCAGGGGAAAATTTATTCAATTTATTGCCAACTAAATATAGAGTCAGAGGCTGAGAAACAAAGACAAAGACTAAAACCTTCCCCTTCCCTCCTCTCCTCCCCTCAGGCTTTATCCCAGGCTCAACTTCACTCCTCCATCCCCAGCTCCTCTTCCTCCGCACTCTGAGCAGCACAGGGAGTGGGGAATGTGGGTATGGTCAGTCCATCACTGCCCATCTCCGCTGCTCCTCATGCTTTTCCTTGCTTCAGTCTGTGCTTTTGTGCTGGGCTGCAGTGTGGTTACCTCCTTGGCACAGTGCTGGAGGAGTTGGAGAAACTATTTCTTCTCTGATTTATCACAGTTTTATGTGGACAAAGTACGGTAAGGRTCATATGAATGCTACTGAGGAGAAATTATTTTGAAACTCTCTAAGGGAGGTCCTTGGCTGGCAAATATCTGGGTTAATAATTGTCGACTTTCATAGACCTACATTCTCTCAAGCCAGCTGGGGATCCAAAACAACTTTTTGTCCTCTGGAAAGAAAGGGGAAGCTGTTTTCTGTATTGTGAATATTGTCACACATGTGTGGTGTTGATTAATTAAAAAGATGTGAGGCTCTTTAGAAATCTGGGAAAGAGATCATATCTTTCTTTGCTTCCTGCTTTCTGTCACCCTGAGACAGCGTATTCACTGAGGCTGAGCAGAAGCACAGTGCAAAATGCCAGTCAAAAGCAATCCAAAATGCAGCTTTGGTGTGCCTCTGTGGAAATCCAGCACAGCTACAAGGCTAGGAAAAGCAGATTATGTGATCATGACTTCTGTGTTGGATATGGATTTAAACCTAACTGCTTGCCAATAGTCTGAGCTGTCAGTGCTTGAGCTCTTGTAGAGTTTGATTCTGTAAGGTAAACACGCTAAATGAAACAGCTCTCTGTGCCATTAGTAAATGAGGAAAAGGCAAAATTAAAACATGGCTGTTCCCTTTGACAATTAAAGAGGAACAAAGGATCACTCTGCTTTAAATCTATGAGCTTCCCACTAAGCTGCTCATTACTAATGAAAACCTTTTCCTCTGAAATCTCCTGAACCCTGTTTTTGAAGGGAGAAAAATAGGAAAAAGAACTTCATTAAACTGCTCTTTTGAAATGGAAGGATTTAATTTATCTGTTTCTCTGCATCTCAAAAGCTGATGTTTACAACAGGGTCTTCATACCACACTAATCTGGTAATGGGTCTAGCACAACCTTCAGTTTCTAAACAGATGTTTATCTGAGTGTTATCTGATTTCCTTGTGTTGGGAGGGTCTGTTTGTAATCCCAAACGCATTAAAGAAATGAGGGGGTTGTAAAAACATTTTGAAATAAATGAAACACCTTTCAAGATAAGTTGCTGATAATGGAAAGCAAAAGCACAGTGTGACTGAAATTATTCCATGGATACTTTTTGCCACTTTTTGGTAGCTGCAGTATTTATATCTTACTGTGGTGACTGTATTATGTGGCATGTACTGTCCTGTTGGGGTCACTGGGCCAGCTGGTGAGCCAGAAAGCTCTAAAGTGGCTGATGCCAGCTGGTGGAAAAACTCTGGCATTTGAAAAATACCTTTTTACCTCTGTRAAGGAAAAGCCTCTCCCACAAGTCCTTGCAGTTGGAATGTAACCGTACCCCCCAGACTCTGTTTAAGGAAAACTACCTCTCCCAGCAGCCTGTGGCTGCTCCCTTCCCTGGTCCCCTGCCCTGCCCCTTCCCTCTGCTCATTGGCTCCCTTCCCTGGCCCCGCCTTTGTACTGCCCCCATGCCCTCAGATGAACATTATGTAAAGGGATCTGAGCACGAGGTTGCTCTCTGTTTCGCTGCCCACCTCTGCGGATGATTAAAGCTGATCGTGGAACACGGGCTGCCGGAGTGCCCTCCTTGGCTCCTTATCTCTGGTAATATTTGAGCTATCTGGCTTAGGTGTGGGGTGCGTGCCACCAGCGCCTCCAGCTGCGCAGGGCAGAAAGAGGGGTTTGCTAGCGGCCCAGTCCGCACCTGAATTGTCCCTCTCCAAGAGACAATTTGGGGTACACAGCAGCTACGTCCGACTGCCCTATAACCCCCACAACCTTTATTAATTTTTTTACACTGTCTAGTAGTTCCAAAATAACTAACTCAGGAATACAGACTACTTTTCATATTACTTTCTTATATTCATTTTAAAAAATGCAAAATGCTTCTTAAAAATAGTGGTGGTTTGTCCTTGATGCAATCCTATTAGAATCTTTGTTGTTTTTTGTGAGTGCAGAAGATGGAGGAGGTGAAAATCAAGTGATATCCTGTTGTTTGAAATTAACGGCTTATAAAACCTGACAGCATGTATGTTACTTTATCCTCATGAGTTCTCTGATTAGAAAAAGAGAAGCTGTAAATCTCTTTCTTTATCTCTTTCTTGTCTATGTGATAAAGGAGAGTAGAAATAGAATGTGGAAAATAGGATTATTAAATAACTCCTAGGCAAAATCCAACTATAGAAACATTACAATAATTAAGTAGCTAGAAGATCACATACTTCATTACTCACAAGCTGGCAGGTCATAAGAAATGCACAAGTGCATTTTTATGGCAGGAAACACATCCATTAAATGACTCCATTAATTCATATACACCAGTCATTGCATTCTCTTTCTCTATGGGTTTTGTGTGGACTTTACCTTCTGTTCATTGCTGTAGACAAGAGGGTACTATTGGAAACAGTCAGGTAAGAATGCCTTTCCCTGATTGATAAATCATGGGTTTTCTGTTCAGACATGTATAGCTGAAGTATGCAATAGAAAAACTGCAAAAAAGCCACTCAGTGTAAGCTGTCCATTGGATCCAATTGTCCAAAAAGCTTAAAAATCGAACTGTATGATCAAACACCTTCATAGTTTTCTGTAGTTTCTTCATTATACACGGTAATGTTTTGCTTTCGTCCATTTTTTTTAAGTCTTAAATTTTTTTTAGTGTCCTGGTGGTACTTTGCTTTTGTGCAATGATTAAAATTCTTCATATATGAGAGTGGCTTATTTGCTAATTAATACAACTGACACCTTACTAAAGTGGTGTTCCTATTCTCCATCAGTCTTTTTTCAGTCTGTGCCTGGATGTGTCTTCATCATGTGGCCAGAATATAGTGGCTTCCTGTGATGGGATCTCATTTTGTGGTGGGAATATGTGTGTGCCAGGTGATACAACCATGGCATTCTGGTGCATTTCTCACACTTCTGGATGCTCTTATGTCAGGCATCCAGAACTGACTCCTATTGCCCCCACATTGCTGTCCTGTTCCTAAAGCGTGCCTGTCCCAAACTTCCAGTCTGTTTGGAAGGTTTACTATTCACATAAATAATGAGAAATAGTGAGGCTATTGCTTGAAAAGCAAGGCACAATCCAGACGTAGGTACCACTGCTCATAAAACTCTGATCTGCTCTAGAGACGTCAGTGTGCTTCATTAGCTTGACATCAGGATTAGACCTTCTCGGCCATTGTGTCATCTAGACTGTTGGTTCCTAAAACCCTGTTAATTCTTACCTCTCTCCCCAGCTCCTTTTCAGCTCATGTCACGTATCAGACTCAGGGTGTTCTGCTGCTTCTGCCAAGTCCAACATACTTATTTTCCTGCTTTCCTTGTTCCCTGTAAGTGCTTGCCTCAGTTTAGAGACAAGTTTTGGAGAAAACCACTCTAGAATGAGTGTTTCCTCTAAAGAAAAGGGTTTCAGCAACAAGAATTTCCTGCCAATAAGAAATAAATATTAGTGGATGAAAGTGAAAAAACCCCAACTGTTTATTGACAAACATGGCACAAGAAACAGAATGAATAAGTGCTAGATATTGAACTGTCAGAGCCTTACGCTCTCCCCACCCACACCGAAACAAAAAACCCCAAAATGCCAGGGAAAGTGAAAACAGCGGCCGACCATGTGGTGAGGAGGAACAAAATGGCGCCGGCTTTTGTTGCAGGGAAGGAGAAAAACCAAAAAGTTCACGCCGCAGCTTGGGCAAAACCAGATGGGAACCTGGTGGATGTTTGATGCTGGTCTCCTCTTTACAGCAGATGAACCTGGTGGATTTAGTGTCCTTTCTTTCGCTGGGTTGGCTTTTCCGAGGTCTGGGGCCGAGATGGAGCGGCCCCGTGGCTCCCCGCCGGTCCCGGCCGATTTGTCTCCCGTCGATAGTTCCCTCTGGCCTCGGACCAAACCAAACCGAACAGTCAGGAAAAAAAAAAACCAAACACAAGGCGGCCAAAGGATTGCTGCCGCAGTCTCCAAGGCCAGAGAAAGGGAAAACCCAAAACCTTCTTGCCTAAGCTATCAAAAACCCAAGCTAGCTAAGCAACAAAGCAACCACCATCCCCACTGCACCACAGACGCCTGGGGAGTGAGGCTTTGAAAAAGCCCGCGCAAGAGCCCCAAGACTCCCCCCTCCCCCGGACCCACCTTAAAGCTACAGCAACCATTTGTGGGCATAGAACAGACGATCATTGAAATAGAAAACCACCCCAAGACAGTGCTGGAGTCCCCATGCCACAAAGCATTTAAACATACGTTCAACTCTTAGTGATGAAGTGTCTTGTTCAGTCAGGACATTTGCATTCAGCTTGGCCTTTGAATGCGACGAGCCTTTGAAGTTTGAGAAGCACAAGGAGAAATTCTCAGCAGCACAGAGAGGACCAATTAATTCTTTCTTTTATTAGCCTCTTTGGTTCTTCAATGTTCTTGCTCTTAGATTTTCCTTTTTTACTTTATTTGCTGCGGAGGCGAAAGAATGGGACATCACACAGCAATCAATGTGATCATGTGAAGCCATTTATTATTTGAAGAATATACACTTATATAGCATTTTTAGTTCTGAATACGTGATGATTCGAACATTGTGCGGTCAAAAGAAGTATAATGATTGGATGCTTGCTACGGTTAGCATGTTGCGTCTAAACTTCTGATTGGACACTTGCTGTGACAGCTATTCACCATATTTCAACTTCTCACATCCTTTTTGTTCAGCGTAATGTATCAGTCTTGTTAGAGCTAAATTATTGTTTCAGCAGTTCCTAAACTATAGTTCTTTCATATTGCTGAACTAACTTATTGTTTCAGCAATTCCTAAACTATATTTCTTTTGTGCTGTGGTCAGTACATCCTTATTTCATATCCTTGGGTTGTTTCTTTTCTTTCCTCCGTGGTGTTATCAAAAATAGCGTATCCTTTACTCAGCTTGATTCAATGCTGGGAAAGCTGGGTTGTGCATTCCCAGTGTCCGTTCTCCTGCAAAAATTCCTCAACACTTTGCCTTATTGTACCATTTGCCTTTTTGCTTCACATCACTCTATTCTTTCATTTACCACTTGCCTTCCCCAGAGTGGGAAAGCGTAATTCTACTTTGTACGTCAAAAATTTGCTGTACAGTCCAATTATTTTCATTGAGTTTGCAGTTCAGACTGGCTGATCTGTGACACTTCTGATACCACCAAGAATGCCACTCCTATGCCATGAAACCTGTCTAAGGGTACTATCTCATCTCCGTTGGTCCTGATGGGACAAAAATATCTTTACTAGAGTAAATATTTGCTTAAGACAAGAGTGTTCCTGTGTTTTTTATGGGAATAGCTGATGCATGCAGTGGCTTTGAAAAAAAAAAAGAATCTAAAATTTGGAGAAGTTTGGAATGGAGGCTGCTAATCCCTCTCTCAATCTCTGAGGCCAGAGCTTTCCCAGAGTTTTGGTGACTTAGTGCTGAATCAGAGAGACATGAATCCTTTTGATGTCTGTGTATTTGTTTTTTTTTCATGCCTACTGCAGCTTGGCTCTGAATTCAGAGCTTTTTCTTGCGTTGCACTCCTAGGTCAGTGCAACCAGGCTCCCACTGTCAGAGGCAGCCCATAAATGTGCCAAACTCAATGTTCACATTTCCTCGTAGCTCACCACTGCTGCATCTACTGGAAAGCTTTTCCAGACCCATATTCTTCTGATCATCGAGAAGCTTCTTCTACAAGTGTGTTAATACTAGTAATATATTTTAAATTGACCCTTCATTTTCATATGAAATTGTGAAATAACTTTTTTCATCCCTTCTCTAAGTGATGGATTGCGGACTGGGTTCGTTTTGGGGAGCTGCTGTATGGCAGAGTATACATCCATTGTATGTATCACATGTGATTCTTGACGTGTTCTGTGCAAGGCCAGGAGTTAGACTAGATCCTGATGGGTCTCTTCCAACTCAGCATATTCTGTGATTCTGTGATTCCCATTCAGTGTAGTAGTTAACTGTGTACATTAAAGTATATTTCTTGATTCAAAAGTGTAACTCTTGTTTAGTCAGTGGAATGTGTGGTTTGCACATACATACAAGGGAAAGAATTGTCTGCTTTCCTGGGTAAACATTTCTTTGTGTTACGTGACTGTGCTGTTGACCAATGTGTCTGCTCTTTCCAACAGTTACACGTGTCTGAAGTGACTATAATGGACTGTGATACTTGGGGAAAAAAATGGACCTCTTGAGCATATATCTTAATGAAAACTGTATTAATATGTTGTTTAGTGGTTGTGGATGCTTTTGATGTTTTGAATATTTGGCAAGAATTGTAACCGCATTCAGTCACTTCATGCTGTTGCAAAAGGGTGTCAAATTTAGATTAGTAACAAGTTGTGACATAACAGCAGGGTTTACCTCAAGGGAAACGTCACAAAATGTTGTGTTTACAGATCATTCTGTCAAAATATCTCAGATTGTCGCTCCATCTGGTTTTGCTACCAGAGATATTTTCATGGATAGGTCTTCTGGCTTGTGGATGCTATTGTTTTTTCCCACAACCATGAGGAACACCAGCTCTGGTGAAGTGCATGGACTTACTAGAGCATGCAGGATGGCAAAGGACAYCTGAAGGTTGGTTGCGCTTTGTTGTTTCTGGTTGCGTTTAACTACTGTCAAATGTGATCATCCCAGCATGGAAGAGCCTTCTGCCAGGCTTCCTTGTGCTTCAAAGAGGAGGGAGCAGAGTGGTTTTTTTTTTTTTTCAAATAGTCAAGCAAGCGTCAAAGCTGTTAACTTAGGCAAAACTAGAATGGAGGGGTAACATTTTAATTGTCTGTCAGTCAGTGAATTTAGGCTTTTATTTGGCAAAGCACAGTTGTCTGTTGATTTCATTGGGAGTGTGATATTTAAACCTAAACATATGCTTAAATTTGTTCTGAGGTTTCCAAGCAAGGCCTTTAGGGAAAGCGCTTTTCACCTTCCCTGAGTGAGAGGGAAAAAGACATTGTGCTCTGTGCCTATATAAATCAGGGCATGTTATTTACTATATCTCATTAGCATAAAAAGCAAGGTAAACTATCACCAAAACTGTGAGGAAGGGACCAGGGTGCAGGGGTGTCTCTTCTGCACAGCTCTACAGGAGTAAGCAGTGTCCCATCTCCTGGGAAAGGGGAGGAAGGGGCTGGATCCTCTGTTTGCATTACCTCATTGCTCTCTGGGATTTCTCTATCCTCCATCTGGGCCATGCAGGCAGATGAGCCAGGATGTCATGCACTTGCAAGGGAAGTTATTGCTGACTTACCAGTAACTGGCTCTTCTCCAGCCCCCAATGATCAGCTGAGGGGGAGGAGGTCAAGCCTAGCCTAGTTGACATTACTTAATGTGTATGCACATGTCTTTACCATGCAGCGACTTCTGCATCCTCAGTGTAGCTGCCTTCAGATAAAGCAACTTCCATCATTTTATGGAACCTGTAAGAGCCACAGCATGTTTTTGTAACTATAGTTTATTTTTCAGGTTTTTTTAGTTTTCTGACTCATAGTCCTCTTCTCCAGAAACRTAAAATGAATTCATATACCCAAGCACTTAACACCTTTTCCATTTGTAAATGGCACTTCATGCATGCTTAATGAGGGTATTCCAAACCACTAAAACCATAATTTGCTTATGCTACATAATAAGGTTTGAATCCTGCAAAGACTTATGTAAATAGTTTAAAGTTCATCGTAGGTTTTTGCAAATGGTGATTTAGAACCAGAATGCCCTCTGGCTTAATCTCAGTTGGTCTTTGTGGCCCTCATAAGCTCTGACACAGTACCTGGGAAGAGAGAATGGGAAAGAAAAATGGAATTGGTGCTATAAATCTGACAGAAAGAAAAGAATGCAGAAGAGGGTCTTTTATTGGTTTCACRGGGTAAGATTTGAATATTAAAGTACATTAGGAAAAGGAGATGGAAAGAGAAGATGAAAAACATTTTTTTATTTCAATCTGCTTTAGAATTTCTAAAATTAGACTCTCAGTGTCTTATTTTTGTTGGAAGATATGAGGGAAGATCCCTTTGCTGGGTAATTCAAAGCTCATATAGATTTATTTAGACTCAAAATATACATTTGTAGCTAGCACTGCACTTTTAAAAAGCTATTGCATGGTTGCTCAAGCAATGCACATATTTTATGATTTTCTTTTTAAAATGGTATCAAATAATTTATGATGTTAGGTTTTTAGTGTCTTAATTCAGACTTTTTCTCCCAGATCATCCCAGAACCACTCCAGATTATTCAATGTCAAAAAAACCCCTAAATCTTTTTCATTCATCTAACGCACAGAATTCTAAAAGCAGTAAAATCTTCTAATCTGAATTGAAATTTAATAAATGCAATTAATTACTAGATTTTGGAGGAACAGTTTATATTCTGAGAATCAGATTTCTGAAAAGATCAAAAGTTTCTTGTCCATAAGGTAGTGTTAGTTGAAGGAAGCTCTTTATTTTCAGATCTTTTTTTACTTTGTCTTATTCAATGTTATTTTCACTTTGTTGTTGTGAAAAAGGATTTTTTGTTACAATTTGCCTCTCCTTTGTTGCATTAAATGGCGAAATTCTCTACTCTATCTTCCCTCATTCTCCAATAACTTAAAAAAAAAAAAAAGTTAATAAGCTTCTGCTTCAGGAGTGATTTATAGCTCATTAATGTCAGTAAAAGAGTCCAATGCTAAGAGTTAGGAAATGTCTTGGTTTGAAAGACAGGTGTCTGTCAAGGAAGGCAGGGGCCTCCCCTGAAATGGAAAATGCAACCCCCTTCCTTCCGAATTATTAKAATTTTGAAATTAAGGGGCTTTCAGGCAAAGATATGAGGAATAGGAATAACAGTTCTTTACTTTTATATATATATATATATATATATATATATGTATGACAAGGCAAACAAACAACAATAACTATGGCAGTAACAGCAAACAGAACCACAAACCCAGTGCCAGCCTCTCTCGGCTGTCAGGCCCTTTCCCYTTTGGTGCAGTTMCGGTCACAGCCGGCAGGGGCGCTGGCGGCTCCCGGTGAGCAGGGCGGGTGCGATGGTTCCCCCGCGCCTGCAGGGGGCGCTCCGGAGCGAGCTTGGGGAGCACGCGGTGATAGCGGCTCGGGGTCCCGGGAGGGGATGGACAAAAAAGCTTCACAAACCCTCTGGGCAGCTGATCCCGGTGCCCGGCCGGGCCCTTGGGAACAGCAGGCTGGAACAGCAGAGACGGGCACAGATCCTGGGTGGCAGACGAGATGCATCAAACGCTGGAGCTGCAGTGGGAGCCTCGGGAGGTCTCAGCTGGCAAAAGGTGTGCGGGGGCTACAGTGTAGTGAAGGATCAAAGCTACAGCAGAGGCAGGGCGGCCACAGCCGGAGTCCCAGCAGGGCAGGGAAAGGTGGGCTTGGGAATCCCGGGTTTCTCCGGCGGAAGGAAGGCAGCCGAAAAGCAGAAGCCTCCAGCCCTGATGAACTCCTTCTGCATTCTGCGAGCACCAGCAGCCCCAGCTGTACTCCAACCTCCCAGGTGAAAGACAAGTAGCTAGTTGGACCCCCCCCCTGTGGCCAGCTCTGTTGTTCTTCTTAAGCACCTAGCAATTTGTCCCCCTGGCAACATATATGGGGAAAATTCTTTAAGACAAAAAGAAAACAGGAGAACTCCTAAAAACCCCAACAGGAAAGGACCATGAATTCCCGTTCCTGCAAAGCTTAACGCATGTCATGTGTGTTGAGCTTTGCAGAATTGGATGGCGGTTGGCTCCTTGCAATCAAATCTGTTTTCCATGTGCAGGTGTTGCCACCAGGGAACTGGAAACAGCCCTGACACTACTTCAGCAAGTGGGTCTCTGTCCTCCCTCCCTCACCATGCTAGTCTCCACACAACATTCCATTAAAATGAGCAGGAGCATTGCTGGTCTTTCCAGAAGGTGTAAGACGAGCTAAAGCCTCCAATTTGTTTATACTCCTTGGATGCTTTTCCAGTGATGTTGTGGATAAAAATGGTTTGCATTCCTGGCACTGCTGCACTCAGGTGTCTCTTCATCCCTCACAGGACAGTACTTATTTCAGAATGAAGCATTTTATGAAAAAGCATGTATTCCTGAAAAGAAGCTGCTCTGGATGATCTTAGGTCCCATGAGGATATAACCTAAGATGCCAGAGGAMGATCTGTGATCCCCCTTGAGGGAAAATTATGCACTCAAGAAAAATGGGGTGAATGAGCAGGGAGTGTTTCAGGGATGAGTGTCTCTATGATGCTCTTCCATTTCAGTTCACACAAGAAAGAGCTGCAATTGGTTTTGTAATATATGGTCTGTGGCATTTGCTTGGTGGTTTGTCCCTCTGAACAGTGTGGTGTTCATTCCTCTCACATTTGGCTTGTGCTCTCTCTGTTGGGAGCTGACAGTGCACTTCCTTCCAATGRTTCACCAAGTGTTTAATTAGGGGCTACATTGCATTTAGGCAGAATCTTTTTATATTAAAAATGTCTTAGCAATTTACATAAGCTAGTAGATTAGCTTCTAGGCTACTTTAGTCTTCAGAGCTAACCACCAAGAAGGGAAAATATACTTCTGTTTGGCTCAACTTTTCCAAAATCAGGAAGGAGATCTTTAGCCAGAAACACAGAAACATGCAATTTTATATGAAGCATGGACTGAATGCCATGTTTGGGCTTTTGCCTCTGTTAAGAGTATTTTGAGACTGAATGCTTGAAACATAACCACCTTTGGGAGCCCCTAAGGGAAACCTAGAAAGTCCAAGGTCACAGCCTAGAAGAGCTGCATCTTCTGGAGTTATATTCAGTGGCATTTTGCTTCTCAAAGACAACCCTGTTATGGAAAGGATTTAAGTGGCAGGGAAATAATATGTTTTCACCTTGATTCACTCAGTGGTACATTTTAGCCAGAGATACATGGTCAGTTGAGTTTGGTACGAGTTAGTGCTGCCCCCTGAATGGGTAGGGGAAGTTTTCTCCAGTGCTGCCCTTCTGGCCACCTGGCCTCTGCTATGCTAGCACAAGCATTTCTGAAATGCCTGGAGGATGCCCTGTCTGGGGACCAGGTCCCAGCTCTTAACAACTGAGGAAAGTCTATCCTTTTTCGCCCTACTCCCTAAATGAAATGGAGAGGAGAGTGCTGCGGCTATATTTTTTTTTGTTGTTTTTGTTGTTATTTTTCAGAAATTGCAATAAATAGGTATGATTGTCATGTTAAGAGCTGGAAGGTTTTCTGCAAACAACCATTTAATACTCTTTCATTGGCTAAGAAACCAATGAAACAAAGATGTTCCAGCTAAACGAAATATGGCAGCAGAGGATGGTTGTCTCTCAACTCTGCCAGTGATGCCTTAATGAACCTAGAAATAAAACAACACACTTTCGATATAATATTAGTATGGGAGGTAATATAAGGTGTTGCGGTAACTCAGCCCATTGGCAGGCCTGAAGGCATCCAGTGGGTTGACTTCCCCGCTCACGACAGGGGTTCTGAGGGCGGCTCCGAGGCCTGAGGGTTCCTCCCCCTGGGGGTCACCCTTAGAGGCATCTCCTCCCACTGTTCTAGCTAGTTCTTTGTTCCTCAGTTCTCAATTGGTTAAGTTCCTTTTGCATATTAATGTATCTCATTGCTTAGTTGATTATGTTCTAGAAAGTTCATCTCTGTTGTAAACCCCATTGGCTTGCCTCTGTAAGTTCCTCCCCTTGTTATTCCCCATTGGTTCTCTGTCATTCCCCATCAATTCCCTATTGGTTCTTCCCTTGGATCCACCCCTGAGTCTCCCCAGTTTAAAAAACTGCCCGTCAGCCTTGCTCGGGGTTTCTTCTTGTTGCTTCTCCCCCGCGGGAATAAAGCGGACACTGTTGCAACGAAGGGTCCTTCTCTCCTCCTTTGCCTCCGCCGGTTGCTAGGCAACACCTAGACTGCAGCCTGCTTCTTCGAGAGCTAAGGGCAGAAGGCTCCTCAGAGAGCGGATTCCAACTAGCCTTGCACTAAGTGGTTCCCCCTGACTGGGACACCATAGCAAGTCGTCTGCCAGGCCTCCGGGCGGCCAGTGGTCAGCGCGACAATAAGGTTGGTCTTTATTGGAGGCCTCTAGAGGCAGATATGGAAAATGTCCACAAAATGCCCACCCCCCCACGGGGTGAATACAGTTTTATAAGTTTAGCAAATTAACATAATTGACAAAAATCATCAATTACAGAAATAAGTCATCATGCAATTTCCCCCTATTCAACCTTCTCTGAATCCTCCCCCCTCAGATGGGAACTAAACTTTGTTTATGAAAATATGTCTTGAAGAGCTGGTTTTTAGCCTTGGTTCCCAGAAAGACCCAAGATAGGATAGGGGCCTTGTCCCCTCTGGGGCTTGGAGCTCTGAAATACGTTTTGTCTTTCTGCTTAGGGAAGAGGTAGGGAAAAGTACTGGGAAAACCAGCCACAGATACAACAATAGGCTACGGAGCTACAAATAAGTGTGTAAAGAATACAGAGAATATATAAAAGGAAAAGGCAAAAATCATTTGGCATCACCAGCACCAACAGCTCATGCTGCAGTGCTTGTGGGAGTGGCTGGATGGCACACAAAAGTCTGTCAAGAAAATGGTTTTATGTGGAGAAAATGAAATAGAGGAAGGACCAGCCTTTGTTATGCAAAACTTTGCAGCTGAAGTTGATTGGAATGGATAGAGTGCTGTGAAACAAGACAAGATAGCTTGCTTGTTGGCACAGCAAGGAAATGAAGGGAGGACTCTGAAGATGTCCTGGAGCATGGCAGAGTTCTCTGTTGGTTTCCATATCTAGCGTTTACTTTCCTTGTTTAGCCCATTGACTTGGAAATACTGAGGAATCGCTCTTCCTGGTTACAGCCATTGCAGTTCTTCCTTTTTAAAAAATCAGTTATTCTGTGTGTCACTTGCATCCTGCCTTGGTGCAAGTGTTAAAAGCCCCATCTCTTGACCCTTTCCCTTAGTGTCTGCACAGTTGTTTCACTGACCAAAAATCAGTCATCTTTGTGCAAAATGTTCCCTGACACATCAAAATCACATTCTGTGGCTGTTCTGGGGATTTGTTACAGGCACAAAGTAGGAAGCAGATGTACCAAAAGGTACTGAACTATCAACTTTTCTGGCAACCACGACTCTACAGGTTTGGCTTCAGGCTGGGTAAAAATGCCATCTAGATATACTCCTGGGTAAAACCATGCAAGTTTGGCTGTCGATTAGTCAGAGATTTCAGGATCTAACTGGTAAGATGTCCAGAAGCYGCAATAGTAGCTTAGGCTCCTCCAGCAAGAGCTCCCCAGGAGGAGAGCTGCAGGATTCACCTGCACTGAGCTCATGGAGTTTGTAGAAACTACTAGAAGTAAAATCAGTGTCAGAAAGAGCATGTTAAGAATTATTAGAAATACCATGATCTTGTGATTCTCTTAGATGTCTATACTCAGTAACCCAACTGCCAAAAGTGATCTGGAACCAGGGTTTAATAACTTTTTGGTCTTCTTGGAAGCCCACTATATCATCCTGAGCTCTCTCGTGCTTTGATGCTTAGAGGGGTGGAAGTTGGGCAGTGATTTCAGACTCTCCTGTTGCTGTTGATTCAGGAAGTATTTTATATGGCAGGGTCAGCCAGCAATGCAAACTGCAATAATAAAAAATAAAAATCCCTAAATTAAAGCAAATGCTGTATTAGGTATAGCTGAGCCATATTTTTCTATTTAAGTAAATATCAGGTTGGGCCTTGAATTTGTGAGCACATCAAGGAATGTTTTGGAAAGTGGGAATTGCATTATGGCTTCTATTTCCTTTCTAGGGAAGCATGTGAATCACATTAAAGAGTGAGGGGAGGTCATGACTGCAGGGAACAGGATGTCTGAGAAGGAAAGGTGGGGCGACAGGAGCTGCTGCAATAAAAGGACAGAGGAGAGCATGAGGGTGCAAAGTGGTAACTAGAAATCTTGCAATATCTTAAACAGTATTCTTTCACATAAAAGGTGAAAAAAGTTACTTCTTCATTACTTGTGTATTTCTGCCCTCTTTTAATGTCTTGTTTTAATTCAAATTTTTGGGTTGTTTTTTTCCCCATTGCAGCAATATTCTGAAATTTTGGAACTGCCAGACAGATACACTCTGTGTTTCAAAGCCAGCATCTGCATGTGTGCACATGTTGGATGAAGATGCTGGACAGGGTGGGCTGATTAAAATGTATTTGCTTAGCCTGATCAGTTAAGAACACTGCGGTGTAGTAAGTATTGTGCTACTGTATTGCAGCATGCTCCTCCCAACTACGTTTCGTGCATCATTCCCTCTATCCATAAAATTATTTCTGGACCAGGCCTGCACTGAGTCATAAGCAGGGTGGAAGAGATGGCATCCCTCAATCTAACCCCTCTGTCTAGGGGTGCAGGAAGATCTCAGGCAGGGGAAGCATCTTGGGAGGCAGCTGGAGGAAGTCTCTACTCGCTTTACTGTAGGAGATACCATGGCTTTTCCAGGATTGTTTATTTGAAGCACATTGCAGCACTGCTGGCAAGCAGCACATCCGGCAGTGTGCTGGAGAGAAGAGCATATGGTTTGGCATAAAGGAAGTAAGCATAAAATGTCTACGTATTTTTCAAAAGGCAAATGTTCTGCAAAGTCTGTCTGATGATAGCCCAAACCAGAACAAGCTGTAATTACATATCCTTTTGGTTTACAGACTATATGATATTTCTCTTTAGTTTTGCAAGTGTGCAACAGTTATGCATCAGTGACTCAGCAGCCTTTTAACAAGCTGTAGAAGGTACCGTGTTGCTCAGGCCTGGCAGTACTGATGGGCAGCATGTCCTTTAACCCTTTGTAAGACTATGTAGCTTATGGAGCAGTCTCAGAGTGGTGACCTGTCCACATGGAGCTGGGGGAAGAAGTTGAAGAACCGGGATGATTACTCACTGTCTTTTCATTGTATAGCTCCTGCTCAGGGTATTTTTGTGCTTGAGTCCAGCACATATAGCAAGGCAGAGAGGGAATGGCGCAGAGGAAACTATTTGGAAGGAATTAAACATTAACAACACACCTTAAATACAACCAAGTAGGAGCAAAAGAAGGGAAATACTGTCCAAGTGCACTCTGTACCCAGACAGGATTTGTTTGTGGAAGCAGACAATCATTGCCTTCCTCACTGTGGTAAAAAGTGTATTTAAAAGAAGTACTAGGTGGAATTTTGTATAAATATGCCTTGCAAAGTAACGCCTCAAAGGCAAGCCTGGCCCATTTGTGTTGCCACTCTGTAAAYTAATTATTTAATTTAAAACAGTAAGCAGCAGCTAGCTTTTCTACTTAACTGATTTCCAAGTTGGATGATTTTTCAGTCCATGTTACCCTCATGTACCCCCTTTTCCAGGGCTGTAAAACTCTGCTGAGAAACCTACTTGCTCAGCCATGGGGTACCCCAGCTGATTCAGTCACTCCTCCACCGTCTTTTGCTATGAGGTTCTCAAGGTACCCCAGCCAAAATAATCTGGACAGCAAAACCAGTCTCTTAGAGGATCACTCACTACGTGGTTTTGTCCTTATGAAAATAAGGGGAGTGAGGAAGGGCAAATGCCCCAGAATAGTCTGCCTGCTCTGGCGGAGACCGGAGAAAATGGCGTGTGGTGCTGCTGCAGTTCTGTTATTGGTCCAAGTAACCAAGGGGTTTGCCAACCAAATTAAATAAATAGTCCAACACTGCCTCCCTCCAAATCACATTGAGTCTGATTAAGAGTCCAAAGAGTATTTTTCCCCAAACAAGAATGTCTGTATCAGAATACCAAAGATCATTGATTTTTTGTGTTTTATTTTATCTCAGGGAGTGAGTTTTAAAAAAATCACTTATCAGCTTATTTTCAAATGCCTTAAAGGGGGAAAAATTTAAAGGGCATTTATTAATACCAGCAGTAATTTTCCAAAGTATTGCACACATTATTACTAATATTATTCTAGAGATGCAGTGCCAGCAAATCATAGATACAGAGAGTTGGCAATAAATTAATTGGAGAACTAATAAGGTACTGGAAATTAGGAAGGATGATGAGATGTAAGAGATCAGCTGAGCAAAGAGAAGTCTGAGAATGGCACATCTTTCTTGCAGTGATATGGTAATCAAACTTGTGAAGACAGAGTGGGAATACTGATCCTCACATGCTTCTAACAACTTGCCACACTTGATCAAATTGCTGTAAAATTGCTAATGTTAGTAATTACAGGTTGAAACGACCTTTATGCCAATATAAATGCATCTCTGGTGCAGAGCACTGTTCCTTCTACAATGATAGTTTCTAAATTGATACAGTATTAGAGAGTGGGCTGGGCTTTGGCAAAACTGGTGGCTCAAGCTCACCTGTGCTTGAGCCTGTGTCCTGCAGCAGAGGACAGGAGTCCAGGCATTGAGGCAGAAAATCCAGGGCCCACAAACACTATCTGATGCATCCAGGGGAAAACAACCCAAGCTCCCAGAGGACTTGGTGGGCTCTGGACTGACATTACTCTCAGAAATGAGACTTGGTACTATGGTAAATAGTGCCATAAAACCTTAGTTCCTGACTGTTTGACAGTCAAGAAAAAACAAATCTAATACCATGCTTTCAGAAAACAACAAAAGAGGTTGAGAAAAAGTGCAGTGAGGAGTGGCCAGGGCTTCAAGGCATGAAGCAGTCCCTGTACGCAGAGCAGCCAAGAGGGACCGGGTTTCTGCAGGGGAAGAGTTGGCTGCCAAGCATGATTCTAAAGGTTTGTGAAGTCATGGGCAGTGAAGAAAGGAGTAGCTGGTAGGTGATGAGCTGAGGGTTGTGGGTGAAAAGCTGAGGGCTCTGGATGATGAGCTGAGGGTTAGGAGCCTCAGAGAAAACTGTTGGGCATTCAGTTAAGAATAGTCGCAGAGGGAACAGTTTGTCAGATACATAATGGTTTTAAACTGACAGAGAGCAGGTTTAGATTAGGAAAAAATTCTTTACTGAGAGGGTGGCAAAGTAATGGAACAGGTTGTCCAGAGAAGTCCCATCCATGGAGGTGTTCAAAGCCAACTTGGATGGGCTTGGAGCTACGTGGTCTAGTAAAAGACATCCCTGCCAATAGCAGGGAGGTTGGAACTAGATGGTCTTTGAGGTCCCTTCCAACCTAAACCATTCTGTGACTATATGATTCTTTTATAATTAAGCTGAAGAACTCTCTGCCATGTGAGGCTGTGGATGCTAAAATTTACCTGAGCTTAGGTCAAGACTGGACAGATTTGCAGAAAAGAAATCCACCAAGTGATACAGTTAAAAAATGAACGAACCGGTCTGGGCCAAAAATGTTAAGCTGGGAATGAGATTTATATTCTTTCCAGTGGGATGTTGCTAAAAACAGGAGGAAAGCTTCTTCTTTAAATATCTGATTTTTATCTTGACAGTGTCTCTTGACGTTTCCACAGCTTTAAAATTACTTTTCCCCCTCTCAGTCTTTACTTTTCCATGCATTATTTTTCCGTGGCAGTCCTCTTTCTCTTCRTTGGCTTTGTTTCTGTGAAGGACTTTGCATAACGTTTTCCTTCAAACTGTTCAATTTCAAAATTTTCCCTTTTTTTCAAACTTCTTAGTTGCTCTGTGACTCTGTTGTGTAGTTTCTAGGTCTTCTTTTGCTTTACAGTGTCCCTTTTTTCTTTAGGCACTTTCCCTTGAACAACTCTAAAACCCTTTGTATCCCTCTGTGTCTCTATACTGATATTTAAAATATCAGTGAGAGAAAGAGGGACAAAGCAAGCAGGCTATAATAATAGGGCATATTTGCTTATAGGATATTTCTTTTCAAAAATTCTGTAACAGGGCAAAGAGAAACCTTACCATTTCATAAAAAATACATGCTTATTCTTCTTCATAGATTCTAGTCATAGGCTTTCCACAAAATGAACAAACATTTCTTTTTGTGCTGTGTACCCAGAAAAGCTGCTACATGACCGTTGTCTTGCCAGGATTTGATTCTGAGAAGATGCAGCCTGGTATGTGGAGGCAATGTGCTCCTGGTTTCACTGGGGCCATTGTGAAGGGCTTTAAGGGCAGCTCGCTGAGTCAGGGCGAGTTTACATTTTGACTTGCCATTAGAGAGTGGTATGGAGTTAAATGTATTCTGTTATATACATTTGAAAGAGTACATCTCCCTAAGTCCTCTCAAACAGTATAGTTGTGCTTAGGCTGAGAGGCCTTTTCCAACAGTGGACTTCAGCCCGTTTTGAGTTTCAGGTGGAGGCAGATACAGAGGGGCTTTCTGTAGCTGTGTCTCGTCCATGAAGAGTGCAACCCGTTTCTCAGCACAGATGGGAGTATGGAATCTGGCTGAACACTTCTGGAGCAAATAGGATGTCTTTACCTTCGAAAATAGTGGTGGCAAACTATTTAAATGGTGTTTACAATGGGCTTTATTAATTCAGGATTTTCAATTTAGCACTGGGAAGGTAACATGTGCTGTGTGTTACATACTTCTGTGGGTTTTAAGGATGGAGGTTGAGTTTTTCTCAGGATGCCTCTGATTGGAARCAAAAGAAAATGTTGTGGTTTCTGGGATTTGAGCAGATCAGTCAGGCAGAGTGTACTAGGGATGCAGGAGCTGGGCAGCAGTGGACCATGAACAAAGCAATGCAGGACTGGAGGCCAGTGGTCAGCAATGACTGGTTCTGCTAGTGGGAATCCAGCTGGGAGAGGGATTATTTCTGCATAAGGGAGTGCCCTGCAACTGTGATGCAGTGCTCACAGTGCTTCATCCACTAAGTGAATGTAGCAAAAGCAGTAGCGAATCCCTTGTTTATAAAAGGGGTACCATAGTTTTTTAATTGTGATATTATTAGAGAACCTTCTGGAATGAAGAGAGTATAGTTTAAAAGTGTTTTCTGAATCAAACTATTGTCTCCTAAGACTGTTTCTCTCAAGGTAGTGCTAATGTTGGTCACATCTTCCAAGAGCATCAGAATTCCTTTTTGTTAGATGCAAATTATTGTGGCTGTGTTTCTCAGTTACTCATGGTGGTTAATACAAAGCACTTGATCTTATCAGTGTTTTGAAGTACTGGTTTTATGGCCAAGTGCCTGCTGTCATGAGTTAGGGTTTTATTTGTTAGATCTTCATATATTCTGCAAAATATTAACGTATTTGCTCTCCCTGCACACTCTTCATTAATTGCTACAG
Organism: Parotia lawesii; assembly: GCA_003713295.1. NCBI lineage: Eukaryota > Metazoa > Chordata > Aves > Passeriformes > Paradisaeidae > Parotia > Parotia lawesii. The sequence continues at coordinate 55,636 of RAHM01000553.1, read as the reverse complement.
AAGAGCAGAAAACTATTTAGCTCTCTGGCAGTGTATTTATTATGAAACCATATGGTCTGTGTTCACTTAGGCTGTACAATTAAGTGATTGTACTGCAAAGCATGGCCAAGTTCCTGAATAGCTGGGGCCTAAAAACAAGCTCTTAAATTCATTTTAGCTTCCTAAATAGAAGGTCTCATTTTTCAGGTATTGAGTCCATCCTGACTCTTGCTGAGTGTTTTGAAGCAAGCAGACTATCAACATTTTGAAAATTGGGCCTGCTATATTTTCCCGCGCTTGTACGAGGAATCTAAACTATGGTTTAGACTCCTCTTAATATTTGTGGTATTGCAGTGCCTTTTTTATTCTCTACATTGCAATAATTCCTAGTGAGGCTTATTCGTGCTGACAAACTATCAATTTGGATTGATTAAAATATCCAGTAGAAAGGTTGCCAGCAAGGTTGCAATTTGAAGTCTTTGCTGAAAGATGAAGAGATGCACAGAGTAAGAATATTTCTGGCAAGTCACTGGGCTTTTTTCATAAAAGGGTAGGCTATAAATACCATCTTTCAGATAACATATGCTTCGCTGCCTGTAGCTGACAACAAACCTGAGTGAAGCAGGGTTCATCAGAAAGGCTGATTTTGCTCTCAGTATTATTGGAAGCTCTTCAGTGTCTCTTAGTGATGTTTTTGGAGGTTTTTCGAGGGTTTTCTCCAATGTGAGAGTGCAATAAGGCTTTCTTTCCTTTCTCTATATTAAAATTTCAAGGAAAGTCTGATTCATTACTTCAGAAGCTGAGTTAAATTCCTTCCTCTGGACCATTTTAAAAGAAATTGTTTAAGCCTCGAATATGTGTGCTGGCTGCAGCAGCAGCAGTGTGAAAGGGTGGGTGTTGCTTTGTTTCATGCTGCTCAGCCTTCAGAAGAGGAGACTCTCCTTAATCTGTGGGCTCAGAAGCACAGCAGAAGGACTTTTTGACCTAGATAAAACAATGACAATATTCTATGGAAGTACATCATGCACATGGATGCTTCTGAAATATATTGCTGGGGATAACTTAGGCTTTCTTTTCAAAAGAAAATCACCTTTCAGAAAAAAAAAAATCTTATGTGATGAGGAGAAAGGGAAGGAATTTTTCCTCATAGTGTTTAAAATTAGATAAATTCAGATGGCCCTGGAACTGGAGGATTTAATATATGGTAAATCAGCAGAGTGATCTGGCACAATTGCAAAGGTGACTTTGAAAGAGTTTCTCATTTTGGTTTCAGATGTCTTGCATTTTTTTCTATTCACATGCCTTGATGGATCAAAATTTGCAGCATTTTCAGTAATTAATATGCATTTTTTTTCTCAAATAGGGGCTTCTCTTGAGAAAAGAATTTTGCTTTGTAAACATTATTTGTCTGAGTCTGACTTCATGTTTCCATTCCCCTTGCAGAGGCACAGTGATAGCTGGAATTGTTTTTGGCATAGTATTTATAATGGGAGTGATTGCTGGGATTGCCATCTGCATGTGCATGTGCATGAAGAGCAGCCATGGGACTCGAGTAGGGGTTATCAGAATGACGCACGTCAACACCATCAACTCATACCCAGGTAAGGAAGCAAAGTGACAGTCCTGCAAGAGTGCCTGTGCTCATGGCAGGGGTGTTATCCTTGGATAGTTATGGCTCCACAGTAAATGGGGAATGTGACTGCAGCAGGAGGCTCTTCTTAGTCTGGAGGGGAACAGCACAGCTCCTGCTGAAAAAGGCAGGACAGCTCAGTGCACAGTGTCTGGCAGCGCAGCTCTGCCTGGGTGGGTTTATTCAGCTGCTGAGTGGGCTAAGGAGATCTGGCCAGGTGACACACTTCATAGCTGAGTGGCTCATGGTGCCTACAGGAGCGTGTCAAGTCCTTGCTCAGGGCAGTGCTGCATTGTGCAGGACAAACCTCCCTGTGCCGGAGGCTCTCTGGCAATAGATCAGTTGTTCTTCTTTTGTGTTCTGGTTTCTATATTTGTTCTTGTTCATGTACAGCCAGCTCCTTTGCATTGTCCAATATAATGGGGGCCAGGCATATCACAGAGAGGGAGAAAGCTGGACAATAAGATCTGTGGACCRTGGTGCAAGGGCTTTGAGTGGTGATGTGGAGTCTAATGCAACCTGAGCTGACTGGTTTTTGGCCAGAGCTCACAAGCACTGCTGGGTGCTGCAGGATCCCAGGTAACTTCTGCAAAAGCACACAGGCATCTCTGCAGGGTGTTCTGTAGCGTGTGTCCCAGGAGTGACTGCTGGCTAGGATGCAGTGCTGGATCTCTGTGTCCACCTGGCACCATGCCTGAACTGGAACTTGGAATATGAATTTGGACCATGGTTATAGAATCTTAGAATGCCTTGGGTTCAAGTGGACCTTGGAGATCATCTAGCCAGCCCAGGCAGGGATATGGTGCAGTTGTGCCTTGGTCAAAGTTAGCTGAGTGTTGGATGTGCTCAATGCAGGCTTGCCTGTGGGATAAAATTGTTTTGATGTAATGTTTATTTAGGTGCAGGCAGCAGCAGGGAAGGCACAAGGTCTAAGCCAGAGCTGTCACAGGGTCTGGGGCATCCCAGGGGACAGTAGGGACTCCTTGTGCCTCTGGGGCAGTGCAGTTGTGTCCGAAGTGAGTGCAAGCTGGTACTTAGGGCTATGTATGAGCCAGCTTGGCGTAGAGCCACCCACTGCACCGCACTTCTCAACTTGCACTACTCTAGAAGCACCAAAGGAGGTGGCACCAAGCCAGTTGGGGTCTGCAAGGCTCATTTGCCTCGATTCTGCACCTACCCTATGAAAGTGGCCACATTGTTGAAGAGAAAAGCAGACCCTGGACGCTTAATAATAATGGTGTTTATGCAATTCAGTGACATTGTTAATTACAAATCCAGGAGCAGTTGCCTTGGGATAACTTTGGGAGTTCATTGTAATAAAATGCAAATGTGTTTCATGTATGAAGCCTTGTCATCCCACTCTTAGAAATCCCCTGCCTTTATATTCCCTCCTGTTGCAAAGGTTGCAGCAAGGCTCAGGTGCATTATGTATACTTAAAGGCAAGCTGTGCAATATTTTTTATGCATTTCTTTATCATACCACTCTTAATGTCTGTTTTCTCCCTCACACCCTTATGTTCCAGTTAGACTGAAAGCGTCTATAATCATCCTTACAATTTCAACGTTGTTTAGCGTAGAGAGATGAGTGTGAAAGAAAATGGCCTTACTCTCAACCATGAACTGCTGAAGAGCTACTTCAAAAATGCATAGTTGCTGAAAGCTGTAAAAACAAAATGAAAACTCCAGGGCTGTAACCTTTTCGTCCCCAAGTCTGCTCCTGCAATGACTCATCCTTATCTCTCAATCTCTAGGCAGTTTGACGATACACACTCAAGGTCTCTGGTGCAAATATCAGTTTGAGTAGTTCTTCCTCTTAGCAGCAGCAGCAGGTCTTGGAGGATGGGGAAGCTTGGAAATGTTTTCTGTGTTCCCTGCTGTCATGAACACTTCTGGAGTAATGACTGACCTGGTGTGGCTGCATGGCTTGTGGCCGATGCTGCCCCTGTCATTACCTGTTTTGGACAGGAACAGCAAGTGTGGGGATGCTCTTCCTTCTGCCTCAGCCACAGCAGCAGCCCAGTGTTCAAGAGAGCAGGGCATGCTTTTCATGGCACTCTGGGATTTGGTTCTCCTTCCCCCATCACAAACATCCTAGGTTTCTGTTTCCACTCTATGCTAGTGCTATTTAATTGCCAGTCTGCCTGAGACATCTACGGACGGGACAGGAAAGGGTCTCTGGTGACATAAATGAAGACATGAGCAGACTCTGGACCCTAAAATTTGTAGAGACTGCTCTAATTGGATGTTGATACAGAGCCTTTCGTTCCTACCATGCTATCATTCTGCAGCACTTACTGTCTCTTTAGGCACTGAATGAATCCTTTTTCTTTAAAGTTATTAGAAGTAGTTGAGAAAAAGTTTTCAGCTACTTCTGAATATTTTTCTTGTATCCTAAATGCCTAACACAGTTTACAAATGCTGGGCTCTCCTCAGATGTCTCCATTGGTATGAACAAGGTGAAAGCTTTGTTCTTCCTCAGCCCAAGTGATGGTAAGAAATCTGGCATTTGCCCTGGGGGGTGTGATGCTGCTGTGTTTGCCGTGGTGTGGCACATCACACACCTGGAGATCCAGAAGGTTTGAGGTGTCTGTGGAGAGGAAGAACCCTGACTGCCGTAATTTTGACATGACATAAATCCCTGTTGCTGCCAAAGTAGTCGGTAGGGAATGGATCTGATAAATACCCAGCCTTTTTACCCTGACAGAGTTTAGCTCTGCCACATTTGCCTGGTATCATCTGCCATACAGGCACTCAAACACTGTTACTGGCACAGCCTGTTGGTGGGCACATAGCTAAAGAGTGAAGGAAAGGGCAATAAACAATGACTCACATTGATATAAATTTGCTGTATAATGGCAGCCTGAGAAAAAAGAGAATGCATTGCCAGGAGGTTTTATATCAGTTGCATGCAAGTCTGGATGTCAGCAAGAAAATACTTGAAGGCGGCATCTGGAAAACAGGTTTTTAACTCTGTCTTCTTTTTTCTCCCATTTCAGTGGCTCCACCACCATACAGTTATGAAAATGAAATGGAGTACCGAGCTGACCTACCTCCACCTTATACTCCAACCTCACAGACTGTGATACAGTATCCCCCACCCCCTCCATATCCTGGATATTCAGGGAAATAATTAACATGGCTTCACATGGATTATTGACTGCCTGTTGAAACAGCCAGCACTGTTGGGACAATGTTATTGGCTCAGGGACAAATAGGATTGGGTTTTGCATCAACACATGTGGCCAGGTGTTGAAATAACTTGGAAAGGTTGCCAAGGCTCAGGATGAATAAAAATACTGTCCACTCTGGACCATCATGTTTCATGATTAAACAACATGTGACCAAAGAAACAGTTCCTATAAGTTAGTGTCTGATGAGTAGAGCTTAACACCACTTCTAAGCTTCAGCTGCAGCACATGGAAGTGGGGCTCTTCCCATGTAGGAATGTGTAAGTGGTGCAAATAGTTCAACAAACTGTTTCAAAAGCACAAGAGGCAGCTGCTGGGGCTTATTCTGGGGGAAAACGGCAACTGCTGTCGTGAGGTAACTGCTATGCCTTTCCTTGAAACGGGGGCAATAAGCAAGAACAAGGAAAATTGAAATTGTTTTCTGTTTCTACTTCCAGCTGGTAATACCCAGTGATCACTATGCATATTGGTCTGATAATCATGTTACAAGGAGAAGTGCTGTTAAAGTTTTTTAGTAACTAAAAAATGATGGGTATTATTTTTGGCCAAGTGCAGATTTTTTAAGTGCCTATTTTTAAGCAGTTTGTGACTAGTTTATGAACTAAAATGTTAACATAAGAAGAGTTTTTTTTATGTGAAATACACTAATTTATAGCTGATTAACTTTTATCTGGACATTAATACTCTATACATTGGAAATATCCTACAATGCCTTTTATATCAGCAAACGATACTTTGATTTTAGTATAAAAATACTGAATCAGCAAAACTCACAAGTGGGAGAAGAAATGCAAAACAAATATTAAAACATCATAGATTTGACTTCAGTTCAATTGCATAAAACCAGGGTTTTAAAATCATATTATTTACCAGTAATGAGGATGTTCAGCCTTAGCAAAGAGATGAGGGTAGAGACTCTGAGCATCTGATTACTTTTGAATGTTGTCTTGGGCATTTTAAAACTTTAGGTCACCAAGTAATACTTTTTGCATTTGTCATGCATGTTGTTCAACCTTATTTATTCTCTACTATATGCAGTCCAGATCTTTATGATTTAAAATGTTCCATGTACTTATGAAGCTAACTGTAATTCTGCAGCAGCTATTTGACTTCAGAATAGAGTATTCCATTACCTAAAGCATCATCTTTCAGTGTTAAGACTATTATTTTTCTCGGGTTTATATGCAAACCACAAGGAGTGGTTCTCTTCAAGGATTTAAAAGTACTGAAAGCTCTTAGTTTGAGTTGGGTGTCTGAGCAGTTTGAGAGTGCTACAGCTGTGGCATCAACTGCAGGTTACTACTGATTCACGGAGATCAGAATGCATTTAAATATTTTCCAGCGTGGCCTTTCTCTTCTTTTCAAGTGTATCCATGTAGTAACAAATAAAAAAGCAACTTACAAAAAGGAGATACTGTATCCCAGTGAAAGCAACTGCTCATCATCCCCCAGGTCTGGTGTTTTTGGCATTCAGAACTGATGCAGGGAAGAACTGAAGCAACCTTTAAATGAGCATAAAATTTATTCAGAGGCTTTCTTGGAACAAGACCTTACTGACTGTTCTTGCTCAGATTTTGCAGTTGTATTTGTCCTTTCCAGGCTGACTAAACTTACCCCTTGAAACTCCACTTTGAAGTGCAAATGGCCTCAGTCCCTGCCAGTGTAAGTTCAGAAGATCTGTGTTGTGGCCAGTGGCCATTGGCCACGCCAAGTCCAGAAGCTACCGAGGTACTTGTGACCCAGTCAGAGGAAAACTGAACTGCATCGCATATGTTTGGTTGCTGCTGTTTCCTTGGAGTCTTCTCTGAGAAAGGAGAGTTACATTCTCATTTCTGTTTTGCTGTTCAGAGGTGACAAGTCCTGAACTGGCTTATCCTTACAATTACTTCTGCTCTGGGTACGTCCTGTGACATTTCAGCTGTTATTCTGACCTCTCAAGAGATCCCAGTTGAAATCCTCCCATGAAGAGCAATCCTCTGTGTGCGGTGTTTTGGCAGTCCCTACTCAAATCCACGTGCTGGGGTATTGATGTGTCTGCCAACATGGTGACCAGCATGAAGAACAAAATAAACACAGCTTTTCCTGCAGAGAACCCAGTTCCTACTGCATCATTCTATGGTAGTACCTCAGCATTTTCTAGTTGATCTAGATAATATTTTGGTGCCAAAAAGTTACCTGTAGATAATGAGTATTGTCACTTTTCCATTCCCATATTTAATTTCTTTGTGCTGAACATGGAGACACACAAATCAAAGAGCAGTTTGTATTTGATGAATCCAGTCTTCTGAAAAATACAGAGAAAGAAAACTATCCTATAAATCATAARTCCTCCCCTAGAGAAAGAATTTCTCCACCTGTGACATTTGTCACAACAAGTTAGGAAACAGAATTCTTGCATAAAAAGGAATTTCTGGGAAATGACTAAAAGTCTTTGAATACAGAGTTTTCTGTTTTTCTGCTTTACAATTACATGTTTCCTCTGATGATGTTGCATAAAGGACATAGTGACCAAAGTACCTACAAGATTTACATGACTTATTCCAGGGAAAATTGTGGAAATGGGAAGTTGAGAATTTAGTAGTGCTTGAGAGCTATTTGTTTGCTATTAAAACAGCGCTGGGAATGTTCATTTTTGTATAGTTAATATTCTGCAGATCCACATATACCGGGGCATGCCAGACAGTAATTTTAATCTCAAAAGACAACACATATCTTTTCCTTGCTAAGGGTGTAAAACATAAAGGTATTGCTCTTTCAGCAAACCAGGCAAAACTAGTATAGAGTAGCCTAAAAGAGGTGGTGATTGCATTGAAAAGAAGTAGAACTGAGAGAAACGGAGAGCAGGATGGAGTCTGAGAGATTTATAAAACAAAGAATAGAACAAAAAAGTTGCTGTGAAACAAATGGAAGCATTTGCCAATAGTAAAGTTCTATTATTTGAGTTTAGTTGAAAAAATCAGTGTTCCAATACCTGAAGGGGGCTGCAAGAAGACTGGAGTGGCACTTGTATTTACAAGAGCATGTAGGGGAAAAGGGGGAATGGTTTCAGAGGATAGAGTTAGATTAGATACTAGGAAAAAATTCCTCCCTGTGAGGATGGTTAGACACTGGCACAGGTTGCCCATAGAAGTTGTGGATGCCCCATCTCTGGAATTGTCCAAGGCCAGGTTGGACAGGGCTTTGAGCAACCTGGGCTAGTGGAAGGTGTCTCTGCCCATGGCAGTGGGATGGAACAATGTGATTTCTAAGGTCCTTTCCAACCCAAACCACTCTATGGTGCCATGATTCTTTGTGTGCAAAGAACATCTCCATATTCAAAGTTCTGCAGAGCAGAAATTGCTGGCCAGTGGTCATTTATTCTGTTTCATATGAATAGCTTGCAGATGAGTGCATTAGTACAAAGAATCTTTACTTAGTCACACTGACTTTTTTCAGTCTCATGCCATACATTGTACTGTAAAGTAAGAAAAAAAAATAATAAAACAAACCTGAAAATATAACCTATAGCTGAGAAAGGCCAGAGGATCCTTTGCTTCTTTCACTTGGCAGTGGATATTAGCACAAATTTGGTTGGTGAATGTAGCATTGCCCTGGGCAGTTCGTGGACTTGGACCAAAGGCTGCTGGTTTTCTTGTGGTCTCAGGTTGCCCTGCCTTTGGTTCATGATTTCTAGACTGCGCTGGGGAAGCAGAGAGTGAAGGTCTCCATATGAGGAGTATAGGGCCTGGTCTCGTGAGCCTTTCTGCTTGGTTTCCTAGTTTAGCACATTAGATGTGTGCCTGGTTGCAGGATTTCTGTTAGGGATTGGGAGCAGCAGGAATTGCAGGTGCATACAAGGGCATATGCTGGCACATGGTTTGATGCCAGTCCTGTTTTGTGGGGAAAAAAAAAAATGTGTGTGATGTCTTATTTAGTCATGTATGAGGGATATTTCAAGCCACGATGCATTTCACAAACTTGATTTAATCTGGCATTTCTTTAACTTTTTCTCCCCAGGGAAGAGCTACTTCAAAACCAGTTCTCTCTCTGACAGTCTACTGTTTCTAGGGTATATACCAAACAACAGGAGATGCCTGTTAAAGAGCTAATGACCCATTTGGGAGACTTTACAAATTAGGTGATGATCAGTTGGAGGATTTAGAAGGCCAAGGCAAAGCCAGGGGAAGTTAATGTGGTAGGCTGCCATTGCCTAAACTACATATGACAATGAAAGGATCATTAATGTTATTATAAGCTGTTTTTAATTAATGAAAAATGTAACAATTTGCTTTTTTACTGTTGGTAACTTTGAAAGATGCAGTTTTACCAGTGTAGTACAGTAGACTGGATTTTCAGTAGTACCAAAATGAAAAGATTAGTTTGCTCCATAAAGCACCTTGGTCAATATTAACAGTGTTCTTGATGTAACAGAAATAGAGTCTTTCAATTTATAGCAAATGTTCTCAAGACCATTTGTGAAATCACAGTGATATTTTTTTGTATGTAAGGGGATAGTTCATAAAGAACGGATGGCTGTCTATTAGAATAGTAAACATTTGGCATTTCTGTATTCAGTTTCATCCTGGTGTTACAAGCCAGTTTAACACAGAAGACCAAAGGAAACTAAGCCTCTGTGAATAAAACAGATCAAACCCAGAGAATTACGAAATATACCCAATAAACATGATTAAAACCAAACGAGGTTAGTTGTTGGTCCCAAAAAACTTGACATATTTTGTTTAATAGTAAAAGAGGCAAGGAAAGAGAAGAAGTAAAGAACGAAATAGAAAAAGAGGTGTGTGTGGGTGGGGGGACAGGGAGAGAGTGACAGGGGTTAGGTAGAAACATATCACACTCCTGAGGGTCCCAACGACGTCTCGTTGCTTCCCTCCATCTGGTCGTCTTAGTGGTGAGGGTCCCCCGCTGCTGAAAAGTGTAGAATCTCATGGATTAATATACTTTTGGGCCAGGTGGGAACACCCAGGTGCCTCCCCTGGGGAGGGCAAGTTTGACACTGTCCCCTGCAACACTGTGGATCTGTTGCATCATGTTGCAGTGCTCTAGTGCAGGGTCTGGGGACCCCTTTGGGAGGCCTTTGATGGGCCATGACATCCCCTCTGCTGTCCTTCACATGGATGCAGCTTTTCCTGGGGTGAAGGACCCCACAGCTGAGCTGGTCTGCACAGCAGAGGACGGGCATTCATTGCCTTTGACCAGAGGCTTTTTACCACACACCCAAAACCTCTCCTCCCCCCACCCTTTGGGGTGAGGGTCTGTTCGAGCCTGGCAGCTGATAGCCCTGGGGCTGCAATCTCCACCCCGAAGATGCTAAACTTGATCCCTCTGTGAATGTATTCTTCCCCCAGCCCAGACCTGAGTCACTTTATCTTATCTCCATCAAAGTGCAGTCTGGGGCCTTAGGGTGTGGTAGTCTTCTCTGCAGTTCTTTTGTACAGTTTTGCTATAATAGGCAAAAGTCCTTCATGAAGATGTTTAAGCCATAAATTATAACATTTCAGTCTCTGACACCTGGGAATTCTCCAAATGCTTTAGTAACTATAAAAATAATTATTTTAGTCACTATGGAGTGAAGCACAACAGGTATTTAACAGCACACAGTAATAGTGTCTAACACCCTGAGGCAGAAATTGCACAAAAGAATTAAGGGAAGTTGAATTTATTTCTTGTGCTTCACTAAGACATCAATGTTTGGACAAAAAACCTTGAGAAAATAATGACCAGGACTTTATATCAAGCGGCTCCTATGATTACACCCAGAATAGTGGTCGTAGTTTTTATTTTGCAGCAATGTATGAGATCCAAAAAGCAGAGCCCCTGTCCAAGCCTGACTTGTGGTGCACCCATTGTAAATCCTGTTCCCACTCTGTTGTGACACTGGTGTACAGCAAGCAGAGGGCTGAAAAAAAGAGATGTGATGGTCCATGACTTTAAAAAGGGAAAGAGAAATGCAGAAAAACAACATGGCCAAGACTTTTTTTGTTCGGTATGAGCTTCATAGGACAGCTCACTGTCACTGTATGAAGAGAGCAATGAGCTGGGAGTGTGTTGAAGAGCTGCCATGCAGCCAGGAGAACAGCCCAGAGAAGGATCTGGGGAGCTCCAGCTTCGGGACCACGTCAGTTAAGGTTCTGGAGGCAATAACTAGAACAGAAATGTTTATCTGTCTGGTCTGCTGTGAAGATTAGACAGTCAATATTCACACAGCTCTGGAAATGGGAAACATTATTTTTGTTATGCTATGCACCATTAGTATTTACATCCTTAGTGAAGAGTAGAAAAGGGCAGGCTTTGGATGCCATTGCTACCACAATGATGACTAAGAGGGGACTAAAGCCAACAGAAACAAAAGGAAAGCCAAAGGCTTAGGTATTTCTAAAGAGAGTGGCTTTTTTTTTGTCAGACTAGCATATGGAGCTGGTTCCTTCATGGAGGCGAGTTGGCCTGCTGCCAGCAAAGGCAGCTGATTTTAGACAGCTGAAACCTGCAGGAGGGAGGCTGCATTGGAAACTGTGTAGTGCCAGTCTTCCCCCAGGCTGCGACTTCACCTGATCCCTCTGCTCACCCACAGGAAACGTGCCTTGGGGGAGATTTCAAGGCAGTCCTCCTTTCTGGCATTAGTGCCAAACTGGCCATCTTATCTTATAAGCTTTGCAACATATCAATGACACATTCATTTTCAGGAACATGGGCAAAAACATTTTTTCATGGCCAGTAAGCAATCGCCAGATTTCTCTCAATAGATCCCACATTGTATTGGCGAGAAGTTGTCCATTACAGGAACTAATCTAGGTWCCACCTTTCTGCAGTTTATTCAAGTTGTCCCATCTTTGTTATATTACAACATATTTACCAGTGGCTTATCTCATTGCCCTTATTTACATGCTCCCTCCAGATCCTTCAGGGCTGCATCCTTACTGCTGCTTGCCAAAGAGCTTTTTCTTTTGTTTCTTTTCTTCTTTTTTTTTCATCAATCTACCTTGGAAGGTAGAATATCTTCCAAGCAGACCCCTGCCCCCTTGCATCACCACCATGTGGAGGCTTGGCTCTGCAAATCATCTATACTCTGGTGTTAAACATTGCCTCCTCTGCAGGGGAGGGAGGACAGCTGTTTGGCAGCCATCCCAAAATCACCCTCAGCTCAAGCTTGGCTTGTGATGAAACTCTACTTTCTCTCTGTTTCCAGGAATCCAAACGTACTCAGTAAGTTTAGAAAGAGGAAAGGGAAATGGAAAAAAAAGTCAGCCCACATCTGCTTTCTGGTTTAGCTCAGGTCTGAGGGATGTCTTTTTCCCTGCGTATTGCCAGCTCTGGAGTTGACAGCATGTCTCCTCTTTTTTGGATGTTGATCTTTCCCTTCATTGTAGAGCATCTTTAAGAGGAGGGGAGGGTGTATTATCGGCATCTGTGCAACTGCAAAGCTCATTCCATGAGGCTGCCATGTGATTTCCGTACCTATAGCCCCCTCCTTTACATCTGGACCTTTATGAACAATTGCTCAACTGGAAAAATGTTTCTATCCTTTTGTTGAGGTATAATACTCTTCCTGGYTTAATTTTTAGATATTTAATGTCCCTTGGTCTTACACAGATGGTAAGCTGCTGATGACTGGGCTGTGCCTAAAGAAAATGGTAATCTATGCTGGGAATCCAGCAAACCCATGTAATAAGACTCATTATACCCTGTAAGTTGAACAATAAATTAATAGCTACAGATTATACAGATAGATTATAGATTATAGATTGTACAACAGGATATACAGCACATACACGTGCAATAAAACTGTATACTTGTGACTGGCCATATTTGAGGCCAACTATAGTAGCAGTGAGCTGCTTTGTTACGGTGATGGGCTTGCCAGGACACAAAGGGATGCCATGGTACCTGCCATTTATTGACAGTTAAGAGGTTGCTTCTACACCTTCTACCTCACATAATGAGAATCTATGGAATTACCTCAGGCTGCCCTTGTCAATTATTGTCACCATTATTTCTGTGTTTATAAAGCAAGGCATAGTTCTTGCAGGCATTTGTCAGAGAACTGCTGTGGTAGAGCAGTCTCCACTACTAAGCCGTAGCTGAGACCTTTTCAGCTAAATTCTTGAGATTTAGGAATGAAAATAAATACATATGTGCTGCATTATTCCTTGTTTGGTGATGCTCTTTCCCTGAGGTGGAGGGTGGGGGATCAGGCCTCTGATTCAGGATTGGGAAATCAGCTGATAGGTGTGTGCACATAATGAACCTGGAGATAAACCATAACAGGCTTCTTAACAACGGACTCTGGACCTTTGTGTAAGATACCTGCCACAGCTATGCTATCACAGTATATTCACCTTCATCTACAAGAGACTGTAGGTATAAATGGTCCTGGTTTGAGACAAATTTGGAGGAATGTCTGAAATGAACATCTTCTGATAGAAGGCAGGTTACAGCCACCCCTCCTCCACCAGGTTCAGAAAGAATGTTCCTCGGAGGAAAATGAAAAAAACCCTATTTATTTGACAAGTAAAGTGCACACAGGCACGGAAGAAAAATAATGCTAAATAATAAAATCTGTCGCTGTGGAGAGAACCTGGGTAGATTTCAGAGTCCTTTGTGGGTGTGGCTTTCTCGTCTCCGGAGCTGGGGTTCGGCGTGAGCCCCTCCGGGTGAAGGTGTAGGGCTTCCCGGATGATGTTCTGGTGTTGCTGAACAGTCCAGAAGAAGAAGAAGCCAAAGTCCCAGGAAAACCTTTTTTTCCCTCAGCTTATGAACGAGAAGCTAGCTAAAACAGCAAAGGAATGTAACTCTTCCCTGCTGCAGAAGCGGAGCAGCCGGGCAGGGGAAGCCAGCGAGCTTGTCTGTGTTTTGCACCCAGCGTCGAAGGAATTCCACCGGCTCTCCCCGCTCTCTCTTAAAGGTACAGAAAGGCACAGGATTCATGTCTGGCATAGGGCAGATGATAGGGAATACAATATCATGCAGCACACTGACATATCTGGGAGACTGTGAGAGTAAAACAAAATTTCCACCAGGTCTCGCTATGTGATACAATCTAACTAGGGCAGTTGAGGAAGCCTTCCCTACTAGAGTGGTCTTCCTCTCCCCAGCCATGAGTCCTCCCCACTGCACCAGTGGCTGCTCCCTGGTTCTGCTGAGGTTGGTGTGTGGCACCCATAGGATGGCAAAATGAATGGGGGATGTGGCAGTGAGACAGGTTGGCAAGACTCAATACTTACTTCCACTGAAAAATCTAAAGTTAAAATCCATATTTCCCTTTGGTTGCTGGTGTTCATTGTTGAGCCTAATTTCTGGTTAGCTTCTGTGAGTGAATTTGCAGACAAAGTGTGACTGGTGATGTGGTGCAGAGAGGGAATGCTGAGTGTCCCAGGGATTGGAATCTTGCGAAAAGGTAAGATTGACCTGTTAATCTGGAAGCATGGGAAGAGTCAGAACATACACATGCAGGTTTATTGATGCTTATCTTTGAAGCCAGAAGAGTAGCATCCTGATGTTCCCATCCCTTCCACACCTGTCATATTAATTTAAAAAAGATCAGGAGCCCAACTATGTTTGTTCTTTCTCTAGCTGCTGAAGACAGTTCCTTCTGAAAGCTGCTGAAGACAGTTCCTTTTGAAGCCCAATCTACTCAGTAGTAAGCTTGGATGGTGATCCTTCTGACATGGAATAAGGATAATAAAAGGGGCTGATTGAGAGCTTAGATCTTAGCTTTATGGGAAATGAGGGAAAACAAAGCATCCTGCTAGTTGAAACTCAAGATTCACTGAAGTTTTAAAGCTCTTCTCCATCCATGGTTAGTAAATAGAGTCTTTTTGATCTTGATAGTTCAGACGAGAGTTATGGTGAGAGATATCTCAAAATACTTGATGAGAGTTTTCATAAAGAAAATAGGACAACTGTGATTGGTTCTGTGTGCAACTGAACAATAATTCTGGCCTGGGGAGGGCAACGTGTCTGTTTTCCCTGCACCATTGTTCAGCATGATTCTCACATAAGACTTGTGAGCATGATGAAGTTGGGTTAAACAAAGTGGGATCTACAGAATAAAAAAATCTCCAGAAATACGCTTACTCATTTTATGTCAATTTGATGAGCTGGTATTTTCAACCTTTGCAATTTRAAAAGGCAATCAAGTTTACCATTTGCTTCTTCAATACCCAAAAGTAAGAAAGGGGAGTGCAGGCTGACCTCTGGCAGCAGCTCTGCCTATCCTTGCTCTCCTGCAGAGTCCAGTGACAGTGTAGATGGAGCCTGAAAGGAATGGACACAGCTCTGAGCATCTGCATACAGCTTTGGGAACTGTTAGGGCATCAAATGGCCAGCTCTGCAACCTCTAGATTGTAAATTTTTGAGACAGTATAGTTACTTTGCCCAAGTTGTCCATATCTGCATGCCTACCAAAGAGTTGATATAGTTTCTTTGACTTCCTGGCTTCTGAAAAAAGCCCCCAAAATCCTCCTTCCTTAATGAATGATACATTGCTATGAGAGGCCAATTTCAGTGGCTCTATGGGCTAAACAAACAAAATTATAAATCTACCCTGGACTTCATCTGAAAACTTCCTCACTTCAAATCATTAGCTCGAATCGACCCTGAGTACCAGGGCTGGAAAATGACAGCCAAGGATTTCTGCTAAGGGGAATTTCTCATGCTGGGCAGCAAGAGTGACTTGAGTGCTGCTTCTTTAAAATATGAAAATGTGATCTAAAATTTAGAAACATTTAATTTATCCTGGGTATGAAAAGGAAACACAACAGGAGGTATTGGAAATTTTCAAGTGCAGATAAATCTTTCTGCATATCTTGGAGGTCAGTGTTTAAAAGTAAGAAGCCACAGATAAAGATCTGCAACAATTTTCAGTCTTCTCTTGCCCATGTATTTCCCAAGTGTCTGTCAAGTGTTGTTTCTTCCTAATGTTGTCAGCTTCTATTGCATGGTACATGATATATATTTAAGTTGACAGCCAGTAAGAGCCATTCCAATCAGTGAAAACCATATTTTATAGCCAGTATGGATGGAAGTTGTAACTTGAGGATCTGTCAGTTATTTGTTGGAAATACGAATAATTGATATTAACATAATACCTATTCACAGTCTCTATTTATTAGAGACAATGCAATCAAAAATAGGGGKTTTTTTTCCCTATGGTTTCCTTTACATATGATTTGGTAGTCTGTGTAATTCAGGAAGAAAGTTACTCAGCATCTAGTTAGGGACTGAGTGAAGACTTGAATTTGGAAATGTAATCAGACGTGACAAAATATTCAGATCTGCCCGCAGTAATACTGAATACAAGATTGACAGGTGAAAGTCTCTTGCTAGCATCATTCATTGAAGTGTGCTGACAAGACGTCAGGTGAGGTCTGCATGGCAATGTGGAAGTGTGATTTCCACATGCTGTACCCATGGCAGGGCGGCAGAGAGGACAGGGCAGTCAGACCCACAATGGGAGTTCCGCAGAGGCTCTGTGGATACAGCACCACATGCTGGGACCACTGCCCCTAGCATCCACTAGAATGGAAATGAAACACCCTCAAGGTGTATTTGGCTCCACTGGCAACTAACATGTTTCCTGTGACCCATGTAATATTTCTGAACTTTGCTCTGATCTTGAATTTAATTTTTTCCTGGACTGCAGTGTGATACAGAAACTATCTAAACCTTTCACCAAGACCATGCCGCAGAATCAGTTGTTGTGGTGACTGCAGGCCACCAAACCTGCCCTAAGCCCCTTAGTGGGAGGAAGGGTTGTCACCCCTGTCATGCTGCAAGGGAGTTACCAAGACCAGAAGGAATTTAAAATCATTGCTTTTAACTTGATGCTGTAGGTTACCCAACAGACAGTCCACAAGAAGGTTGTCTTTTGATAAATGAAGGGTGAATACGAGTTGAAAAGGACAGTTTTATTTGGTTTGTTTACCCAGAAATGAACAGTTGGACTGTGGTTTGGGGAAAAGAAAGGATTTTTTTTCCCCCTGTATTTTTCGTGATTGTTGAATGCTGAATAAACTTTCAACACCTGAAGGTAAAAGTAATTAAATCACTAAATACAGTAAACCTTTCCACCTTCTTTGGATTTGTGGCCTGATTGAGCTGAGATGAACTCATCTCCAAGCTTTCATAGTTTTTTCCTGTTATCTTCCTTATCCACCCAGAAGGTTCTTCCAAGGCAGATTTTGAGGATCTTCCATAGTTATCCTGGGAATTTGCAGCAGACCCATTGAGGCACCGTGCAAGAGTCAGAGGCAGGAAATCCTGCCATGTGTCTGCCTGCACATCCCACAGAACTGATGGGTCTGGGAAGGGGCAGAGGGATCTTCAGCTCAGAGGAGATTGTCTGCTCTTTGTGGTAAATTAATGTTGTCTTTGAAGGAGATTTACTACATCTTTGCAGAGCTTTCCAGAAAATTGAGATTTATTGTGTAATACATATGTTCGGGAAATCTCCAGGCTAAAATAAATGTTGATGAAAAAAGGAAGGAAAAAGTAAGTTGTTTTACCACAGGCTAAGCTAATAACCAGTCCTAGTGCAAAATCAAGTGGAAATAAAAGTCAGAGTTGTTTGTTATAATACTGACAGCAACTTCCCTTTCCTGATCCACACTTTGCATCAACAGGAGTTACTCTCACACACAAAATTTTTCAGTGGAATAATTAGCCATCTCACAGATTAAAAAACATAGGCAAATTCCCTTTTTTCACAGAGTGAAGACACAGTCTTTTAACATCAGCTGAGCTGAAGAAAGGAAGAGCTCCTTTTCCATCTAAACTTGAACCAAAGCTGCAATTTCAATTTTTATACAGTGAACGGCATGGTTCTTGATGGCTGCACGGCTGCAACACAGCACAGCACTGAGTGCCTCACACCCTGTGACGGTGTCACTGGTGTTTGGTGAGGACCCTGTGCACTAGGGACACTGGAGCACGGGGAGATGGTGAGGCCAGTCTGCATGGCCGTCACACACCATGGGTGCCCACGCCAGCCCCACTTGTTGGACTGCCTCCATCCCTGGCAGCTGTCACCTCTTATCCAGCTGGGATATGCCAGCTTCTTCATGAAACATTGACAGAAATGTGAGGTTAATGAGACTGGATCATCAGGCAGTTTGGCAAATTATCTTTTTATGTCTGTAGTTGATTTTCACACATCAATTCCCTCTCCCTCTCCTCTGAAAGCTGCCAGTTGAGCCAAAGTATGAGTACAAGAGTAAAAGTCCCTTGACCCCAACTCTTCTGATAAAAGTGTAATTTCTCCTCTCCAGAAGGTGAGCAGAGAGGAATGTGAATGCTCTGATAGGTGAAATCCCAGCAAAATGTGGCTGGATCGTCCACAGATACAGTCCTTCATTGTGTCACATGAAAGCAAGCACAAGAAAACACCATAAAAAACCCTTGCAGATGTAATTATTATGCGGTGAGACCTACGCTCATTTGCTGTCCCTGGGCATTCAGCTTATTGGTGCCCAAGCCCAAGTTGTGGCATACTCCCTAAGAAACCTTATCCAACACATCTGCTCTGGAAAAGAACCTTCCTCTTTTGTGAATCAGGGACCACTGGTGTGTGATTTGGGGGCTACCCATCATGCAGCATTCAGTTCTCCATGCCATCAAGTATCTTCTCTCTGATTTCATGCTTCATCTTGAGCTGAAACATTCCTATTTTATGTTAATAACTGCTTTAATAACAGATATTTTTCATCCTTTCTTCACTCCCCAACATATAATCAGGGCTTCTATTGGCATGTGAATGCCTCATTTAGCTACAATGCAGTGTTCTTCCTGGGTGGAAGTAACTGTATGAGCTTCAGGACCTTATAGTATAGTTACACCAAAGGAAAGTGGTACTGCTTCACATGCTCTGTCTAATATTTATAAATGCTTCCCAGAAAGTCAAGGAAACTCTATACATCACTCTTACATTACTCTCCAAGGCAGAGCCCTTTCGTCTGTTGGGGAGATTTCAGACACAAACCTAAAAAGACCCAAGCTAGGACAAAAGCTGAATGTCATTTATCTGGACTTCTGTAAGGCCTTTGCCTTGGTCCCCCACAAATTGGAGAGAGTTGGATTCAGTGGGTGGACTGTTAGATGGATAAAAAAGAGGCTGGATGGTCACATTCAGATGGTTGTAGTCAATGGCTGAGAGTCCCAGTGGACATCAGTGACCAGTGGCATCCCTCAGGGCTCTATACTGGGACCAGTGCTGTTTAATATCTTTGTTAATGACAGACAAAGGGATTGAGTGCACCCCCAGCAAATTTGTTGATAACACCAACTTGAGTGGTGCATGTGGCACACATGAAGGATGGGATGTCATGCAGTGGGATGACATGAGCTCAAGAAGTGACCCGTGGGAATCTCATGAGGTTTAACAAACCAAGTGGAAGGTGCTGCACTTGGGTCAGGGCAGCCCCTCATACCAATCCAGACTAGGGGATGAACAAATCCAGAGCAGCCCTACAAGAAGGACTTGGGGGTGCTGATGGGTGAGAGGCTGGATATGCCCCAGCTGTGTGCACTGGGAGCCCAGAAACCCTCTGTGTGCTGGGCTGCACCCAAAGCCCTGTGGGCAGCAGGGCAGGGAGGGGATTCTGCCCCTCTGCTCTGCTCTGCTGAGACCCCACCTGCAGTGCTGGATCCAGCTCTGGGGTCCCAGCACAGGAAGGACATGGACCTGTTGGAATCAGTCCAGAGGAGGCCACCAGGTAGATCAGAGGGATGGAACAGCTCTCCTATGAGGAATGGCTGAGAGAATTGGGATTGTTCAGCCTGGAAAAGAGAAGGCTTTGGGGTGACCTAATTGTGACTTTCCAGTACCTGAAGGGAGCCAACAAGAAAGATGGAGAGCTACTATTTACAAGGGCCTGGAGTGACAGGGCAAGGGGGAACAGCTTCAAACTGACAAACGGTAGGTTTAGATCAGATATTAGGAGCAACCTGGCCTGGTGGAAAGTGTCCCTGCCCATGGCAGGGGGATTGGAACTAGATGAGCTTTAAGGTCACTTCCAACCTAGGTCATTCTATGATTCTATCATTCATTGCCTTAAAGGTTGTTTGGCTCTTCTAGTGAAAACAACAAAAAAACCCCCTAAGAACTCTCACAGAATTTCAGAAACAAAGGACTGTGTTTGTTGTCACTAACAGCAATTTATTGCTACTTTTTTTTTGTGTAAGCTCCCCATTGCCAGTGCTGTGAGGAGTTTGGTGAGGCTCAGTGGTGCCAGAGCAAAAGGCAAGTACTGGAGTAGGTAGAMTCTCTCTGTTCCTCTGGAGAGATACTTGTCTTGTTCGCAGTTCAAATTCATATGGTTATTGGAACTAGATGATGTTTAAGGTCCATTCCAACCCAGGCTATTCTATGATCCTATGATGTCTTCTTCCAGAGCCAGCTCAGCCTCCAGTGGCTTTGACTTGATATGACAGATGAGATCTTGTCCCCAAATACAAGTTAAGGCACCACTACAAGCATAATATAAGGATTTAAATGTAATTATTGTATAGTTTATATCTTTTTTTCTTAATAACAAGAATGTTCTTTTAACATTTTTCAATGACTACATACATTCTTATTAGCTGCTATTTTCCAAATGGCAAGATGTTATGTTGTTACCTCTACACAGCAGCTGTTTCTCTGTTATATGAAAATTTGGAGAAACACCAAGGCTAAATAGAAGTTCCCAACAGAAGCTTTGTGTTGTAAGTGGGCGTGGGCAAGCCTTGCCCCACATAGGGGCACGGAAGGAGTGCCTTTTGTAGGGCAGGGAACAGATGCTGTATGGCAGAGTCTACCCCGCAGCGCTGAATAAAAACCCAGTATGTTTATTTTAGTAATCTTTCTAGGAGGGACAGTTAACTCCATGACTTTAAAAAATCACTTCTAAAATTTAGAGGATGAAGAGCTTCTCTTGTGCTTGACCCTGTTCTTGTCACTTAATAACAATGGTGCATTTCGGGATCGCTGCAGAGCCTGGCAGAAGAAAAAGTTTTTCAGCTGATGAAAAGGAGGAGAGATATTCCTGTGAATGCCACGTAAGGATGAGGTTGTGTCACCTCCCTGCATTTTAAAGAGAAAGTTAGTATTTCAGAACCTTCTTTTATTTTTTTTTTTAAATATGGATTTCTCATAATGTTTCTAGGATAGCAGGGATTCTTAGAAACAAATTGCTAATGAAGCTTTCCTTGACTAGGCACACAAGGACAAAAGTTTTTGGCATGCAGGGTAGGCTGGTAGAGTGGTGCTCATCTCCTTAGCCCTGATCCATGATAGCTCTGAGGCCAACATTTCTCTCTGGCATTACAGCTGGGGCTGCCTGCCTGCTTGTGCTTCTGATGGTGCACCTGTTCCCACGTGGCACCCCATCCTCAGAGAGATCCTTCATTTCTCCCACCTCCTCTTACCCTGGTGCTGGGCCATTGCTCCAAGACCAGTAATCCTCCAGGTTCCTCATCCTACTTAGGTCATGTCTCAGCAACATGGACCCCTCTGAGAATTTCTGATCTGTTCCTTGCTCTCCTCAGCAGACTGAAGTATTAAGTCAAGGCTGAGGCATTCAAAGGCATGAAGGTGGAGTTGCTACTGGGTTGCTGGTGCCTTCAGGAGGGGCTTGGGAAGGCACATGCAGACTGGCAGGTGTCAGCACTATGGACATGAGTTTCTTGCCACCTCAGAGAAGACAGCTTTCTTGAGGCAACCTGCAGCAAATTCCTCGAGAGCCCAGGGCCTTCACAAACTGTTTCCATTATGGGCAAAATGTGTGTATGTTAATTAAAGAACTGGCTCCTAACAGGCAATATTAGCCAAAGAGCAGAATGGCCCAGCCCTGGTAACACTGGCTTGTGCTACCCTGTTGAGGGCTCTATCTGCACAGGAAATGGCAGAATCCACCAAAATTGGTGAAAATACACTCACTGCAACATGCAGAGCTCTCATCTTGGTCTTTCATCTATGAGAATCTGTGGTTATTGCATTGCTTTCTTATTGCATGGCAATCTTATTTTACATCAATTATAGGAAATGTATTATTCCCCCAGCAGTAATACACTATGTCCTTTTTCTTCTGCATGCCATTTCTCATCATTTCAGATCAAATAAGCTTTTGCAATAAAAAATTATTTGTTACGCATATATTACATGGTGATGCGAAGCCTAATTTCTCCGCAGCACAAAGAAGAGGTGGAATAGTTAATATCCCCTCACTCCAGGAAAGGTTGTGGAATAATAACCTGGGAAGATGAAATAATCACTCTGCCATCAGTTGTTCTCCCCTGGGCCTGCCCACAAGGAGTCATATGGAGAACTGTTAGAGGCAGGCATCACTGAAGATTGCCTGCTCATTTTACTACCTGTAACATAATTTTTTTATTCAGGAGATGCATTCTATCTTCTCTGCCGTGATTCAGAAGAATCTTAATCTCACATGATTGCTTTCATTCTCTCTTCTCAGTAACTAATACTGCTGCACAAAATTGGAAATTTACTCTTTATTGCAAGCAATATATTATGAAGTTATTCTTTTTGCTTAAGAAAACATAATCTATGTGTTATTAGCTCTCTAAATCTGCTTTTCCTATATTATAATAGTAGTGTTGTCTTGGAAGATGGTAGTTAAATGTCTAGATTTTTAGGGTTTATTGCAAAAGAAAACTTGATTAAAATGGGAGCAGGAACAGTCTTGAGAAGTATAATTAATATAGTCATTTAAACACGTCTTTTGCTTGAGTTTCAAAGGTGTCTGCTGATAACCCTATTTATGAGATACCCAAGGAACTGTGGCGCTAGTTCACTTTGCAGGATGGCTGGTTTTCTTTGTTTTATTTTTCTGTTCTGGTTTTTTTTTTKTGTGTGTTCAATTTGAGTTGGCCTGGGTTTCTGAAACCCAAGTGCCTGAAGCTGTGGGCCATTTCCCCAGAACAAAAATCTGAGTCCCAGTGCCTCGGTTTGGTTTAAACAGTGCCTGGAGCTACATATGCTCACAGTGTTCAGAAGCAGCTGTCCAGGGATCAGTGCTTAACCTATTTACAGGACAAGTTCTCGAAACAGTAACCAGAGGTTTTTGTCTCACTATCCTCKTTGTCAGGTGTTTCTCCCTCATCAAGTAGCACTTCTCATTCACATTCACATCCCACATTCACAGCAGCAGTAATGAAATATGAAAACATGCCCCAAATGCCAGTTTAGTTATGCATCAGGGGACACTCTCAAGCAGGCGAAATGGAAAGCAATTGCCTGGTTACACAGTAAAATCAGTTGATAAATCTTTCTTTCCCATGGTCCCTTTCTTTTTATTAATATCTCCTTCCCTCATTATTTTACCCTCATTTTACTCTCCAAATATGTGATTTTTAATAGGATAGTTGAATGAATAGGACAATCACCTGGAATGTGCTTTGCTTTTTCTCATAACTCTGCTGCAGCTGTGATTTTCAACAACTAATCTTTGCCATCCCTGGCAGGGGTGGCATTTCTCCATACTACGGTGTGTTGGTTTTGCACAGCCTGGTTTTTGGTAGCGGGGGGCCACAGAGATGGCTTCTGAGAGAAGCTGCTAGAAGCTTCCACCATGTCCGCCAGAGCCAACCCCTGATGGCCCTGAAGATGGACATGCCACTGTCTGAGCCTGGGCCAATTAGAGATGATGGTAACACCTCAGTTATAACATATTTAAGAAGAAAATCAAAACAAAATGGGGCACAGTTTTTTTCTAGCCAGAGAAGAGGAGGAGGTGAGAACACGTGAAGGAAAACTACATGGAGACACCAAGGTCAGTGGAGAAGGAGGGGGAGGAGGTGCTCCAGATGCCAGAGCTGAGATTCCTCTGCAGGCCATGGTGATGACTAAGGCGAAGCAAGCTGGCCCTTGCAGCCCATGGGGATGCAGAGATCCACCCACAGCCCGTGGGGGAGGTGGCCACGCTTGAGCGGGTGGATGCCTGGAGGAGGCTGTGATCCAGTGGAAGACATGGTGGAGAGAGGGGGAGGCCCTGCTTCCAAGCTGGAGCAACCTGTCCTTGGAGGACTGCATCCCATGGAAGAGTGACCCACACTGCAGCAGTTTTGGGAGGACTGTCTGCCCGTGGGAGGGACTCATGTTGCAGCAGTTCTGGGAGGACTGCTGCTTGTGAGATYGGAACTACACTGGAGAAGCTCGCAGAGAACTGTCTCCCATGGAACGGGGCCCCATGGCATAGCAAGGGAAGGAGTCCTCTCCCTGAGCAGTGGAAGAWSATCTCGGGTGACAAACTGACCAAAGCCCCCACCCCCTGTCTCCTTGTGCTGTCGRTGGGAAGGAGGGAGGAGTTGGGGAGAAAAAGGTGTTTTTAAGGGCTTATTTTACTTCTTACTATCCTCCTCTGACTTTGTTAGTTATAAATTCACTTTGTACTTCTAAGCTGAGCCTGTTTTGCCCTTGGAGTATTTTCTCCTGGTCCTTATCTCAATTCATGAACCCTTCATTGAATTTTTTTTTCTCTCCTCTGCCCAGCTGTAGCAGGGGAGGGCAAGTGAGTGGTTGTCATGGATGCCTGACATTTGCCCAGTGACAAAACCACAACATACAGGAGTCTTGTAAAACAGAACCACTTGAAGTCATTGAGTGGCTCAGGTACAGTTCTGGAGAAGCCCTTAAATAACCTGAACAGATTAATGAAATGCTGTGCCCCCGTCTTCTAGCCAAAATGCTTTGCCACTCACATCACTTGGACTTACATTGCCTGTAACAACCAGGGAAAAGGAGTTGAGGAGTTGTGTGTGTGTTTGTGTGTGTGTGTGTTTAAACAATTGCTTTTGATAAAAAAAATACTGTGAGCTTTCTTGTGATGCCAAAAGATTTTTGCTTTTTATATATTTTTCATATATTCATAGCTCTGTAGACTATTATTGTATAATCATATAGCTTCTTACCTAACTTTAGTACTTTGTTAGACAAACACATTCCTGGAATCCTATTCTAATTTTGCTTCTTCATTGAATAAGGCCATGTCACTTTCCCACGTATTTAGACATAAACAATGTAGAGCTGGAAGCAAGGAGGAGGCTGCAGCAGGGGGCCAAACCAAGAGACGGAATTACTTCATTAACTGTACTTCTAACTGGGGATTCTTGTCAATTATGCTAATTTGCTAAACTTATAAAAGTGTCAGACCCCTATATCATGTGTGCACTCTGTCATAAGTGCACCTGGAGGACCTTCAATAAATGGTAACTGCTTTTTATAATTTTAATCTTGTTTGGGTTGTGATTTTAGGACTGAAAAGGCATCACCCCAAACCTGACTTATGGATGGTGGAAGCCAGAGGAAATGGTGATCCCCAGCAAAAACTGAGCACTCTGCAAGCCCCCTTAAAGCTCTCCTAAATCTTTATCTCTTGCCCCAAGACATTCCTTCTAGGATGGACATTTCTCACCCAAAGGAGTGTTAGAAGACCAGGAGGGCCTGGGTCTAGAAAGGCTTGCCTTGGCTGCCCATGCATAGTAAAATGAAAAACATGAGTACCAGTGTTGGAAGAGACTCCCCTGGTGAGAAGATGAGTAGARCTCATAGCCTAAGGAAACCCATCACCAGCAAGGCTGGGTCAGCTCCCTGAGCCAGGTGAAGCCCTGTCACAGTGAATTGTCTCCTGCTTCACTCTAGATTGATACAGTTGCATGCCTCTCATAAAACCCTCCTCAGCACTTCTGACACTTGGACCTGCACACACAAGCAGTTGTTCTGCATTTGCAGTGTGTTCTACCTAAACATCACAGTGGCAACACCCAGGACTTAATATTTCAGCCAGTCCAGGAATAAATTTCTGTTCAGGGCAAAGATAAGTGGTTTAAACAAAAGATGGTATAGCTCTAGGGTGTTTTGGAGGGCACTCACTTGGAGGTCAACCAGATATATCCTTGTTTTCTTTAACCTTAACAATCCTACTCAGGCAATTTTTTTCCTCCTTTCTCTAGTTCTGCAGCATTATTTTAATTTTGTTGTTGTTTAATTTTAATATTGTCTATAATTTTCCTTTAAAGCCAAAGCATTCTGCAAAAATGATGGCAGGGCAAATAATAGTAAAACTGTATTTTATGGCACGTACACCCTCATGAGCTGGGGATTGCTTTGTATCTGTGTATTAGCACTGTTCCAAGGCCTGATCACCCTTTCAGTGAAGAATTTTTTCCTAATATCCAATTCAAACCTCCCCTGATGCAACTTGAGGCTGTGTCCCCATGCCCTGTCACTTGTGTCCTGGGAGAAGAGACTGACTCCCACCTGGCTATACCCTCCTTTCAGGGAGCTGTAGAGAGCAGTGAGTTCCTCCCTGAGCCTCCTTTTCTCCAGGCTAAACATCCCCAGCTCCCTCAGCTGCTTCTCATCAGACTTGTGCTCCAGATCTTTCACCAGCTTCAATGCCCTTCTGCAGACACAGATTGTGAGTCTTTCTTCTCAGCTTCTCTAAATCTCTACTTTGCCATCCAAAGGAAGACTCACAGGATAAACAATTGCCATTGAGGCTACTGATAAACTAGCTATGACCACCGAACACATTATTCTGTTGGCTTAAATCACCAGGAAGTCTGAGGATGCAGGCAGAAAAGGGGGGGAAAAGGCCTCTCGATTATTTTTCTGTCTCCATTTGAACCTGCAGGAACTCAAGTCTTCATGGTCCAGAGAACAGAAGCAGGGGAGAATATGAGGACTCTGATAGAAGCTAAAGTTCATCTTCCCTCAAGGAAGGTAGTCAGATAAAGTCCAGACCTGACTGGTGTCTCATCACCTGGTGATGAGCCTCTAAATGTAAGAGACTAATTCATGTGGATGATTTGTTCTCAAGACCTTTTTCCATATATCAAAGTGTCTTGGTCCTGCTTTTCAGGATTCACTGAGTTATATACCACACTGTACAGGGATTATTGTAGAGGAGACCAAGATGTGCCTGAACTCATGCAGGATTAGCACAGTAAATACACTCCACACTTGTGTCAAGGCCACAGCCAAAGTGGTCACAAGTGTGAGGATGCTCAAGGAGCAGATCTCAGCTGCTTGGTGGAGAGGAGAGGTTGGAYGGAGGTAATACTGCTGAGGTATGTCACACCCACAGGCAGGGCACATAGGTCACTTGGCCATGCAGGTTGGCATAACTCCCATGGGAGCTCATATCCAAGGAGACTGTTCTTGCCAAGAAGTCTGAAATTGTGGAAGGTGGGCAGAACTGGTGTAATCATCTGAACTCTTTCGAGTTTTCAAGGACCACTATTTTTCTGTTTCTTTGCAACCAAATTAGGCTCAAAGAGGTGGGAGCTTGCAGACTTCTCTTGAACAGTGCATTCCTTTTTATGCAGGTTTTTCAGGTTCTCCTAGCTTCTGGGGAAGAGCCATCTTTTCTTCTCTTTCCTATTGAGATTTTCAAAAGAATCTCCAATAAAACTGTACAAACAGAACTGCAATAATTATATCTGTCTTGGTAAAAATAAAGGGTTGTTTTCTACCTTCCCCAGAAAAAGTGATAAAGTTGATGCTTTCCTGGAAGCTTGTTATCATTATGCATCCGTGTATCCTTGGCCTCCCATTCGCCCTCAACTGAAGATTGTCGAGACTGAAATAAAGAACAAATAAACGGAAGTTTTTAAAAAATGTGCAAATACCTGAAATGCTCCTGCCACAAGCAGACCCCAGATAAAAGACTGTGACAGGAAAGTTATGTCTTACAATGTATTCTATTTAATTGGAATAACTCTTCACACAGTTTAAGCAGGGAGTGAATAATTGCAGAAGCTTAATTCTAAGTAAAACATGGCTTATATTTTCATAAATCTTTCTTTCCTGGGATTCCACAAGTTTGTGTTCCTGCTAGTTTTATCAGTTTTCTTCAAAAGAAGACAAAATGTCCTTCCTCGTCCCTGACCTGTGCAGGTCAGCTGATGTCCCCAGAGCTAAATCCCTTCCCAGTGCAGGTTTGCCCCATCCTTTCCATGCCAAAGGCTATCTTCCCCATAAAACTAGGAAAGAAGCCAACTTCTTCCTCCTGTTTTGGATCCTCACTAACCTGAGCATCACTTAATGGTTTAGTTGTATGTTTAGGCTGCATGAAGGTTAAACCACTAAAAACTCAGCTGCATGGGGCATCGCCTACACTAAAGCTGTGTTTGCAACTTTTTAACGACTACAATTTCATGTTTTGGCAACATTTATTAATACCAATGCTGCCAATGGAAGTGGCTATAGTTAATGATGTTCCTCTTGTTTTTTTATTTTTTTTTCTGATTATCAGTCCTGAAAGTCTTTTACTTTTGGTTACAACAAAGAAATTTCATGTCTGGACTCTGAAATTTCATCATGATGAGCCTTGCACTGCAGTTTGTCAGTCTTTTTGTGAAGAGAAGGTTGCTTCCTTGGGGACATAGGGACAGCCAGGCTCTTGACCTGTCTATGGAAAGGCAGGCAGACAACAAGATCCTGGTTTACACTAAATCAGGTCTAAAAGCCAGGTCTCAGATTTATCTCTGTGGATCCAGAGGACATGGACCTGGACTCAGGAACCTTGACTCTGACAGCCGTCAGTCTCTGTACAATGCCTTTGGTAGAGCTGATGTACTGTGTGAACTATTTTCCCATAAACCAGATCTAAACCTGGGATTCTTAAACTCTATCACTCGAACTGTCATCTGAAGAGAAGACAGTGTTTATGTGACTTCTGTTTTGTGCCATAAATTAAGACAAAACTCGGATTCTCATAGCCAAAATGACACACAGGATTTGTAGTATTCAGTAGCAAAGAAAACTTTATTTCCTCATTTTCTCCTGTCTTCTCTGATTCAGTAAATTCCATTTTGGAAGCTAATTATATTAAATATCTTAACTTATTATAGGCCTGATGGCAAGCAAGCATATATAAGTCTAATACCCAAATTATTCCCAGAGAGACAATCCATTGTACCAGAGAGTGATCGAAGTGTCCCTTTATATTCACCATGCTATATTCAAAATTATTTAATTTCAACATCTAAATTTTTTTTCAGCCAGAAATGATTATGTGATAAACAAATTGTTTGGAACGTAAACAAGTAGGATCATGGTAAATATCTCTCCTTGTCTCAACTTACTTAATAAGGAATGTGGAAAATCTGGGAAGCTATGATGCAAAATGGTTCCTTTGGCTTCTCAAGAAAGAGAAATGATATAGGATATCTTTACTAGACATTTTCGTTGCTACATTTTTGAAGAGACATATAAAGAGGGAACAATATTAGACGTGATCCCACTGTTCCCTGTCCTCCCTGAAGTTGTAATCCAAACAAAGGTATTTTTGTATTTTTGCTTTATACTGTAAACCTTGTTTTTAACAAGCAGCCCAAGGAACCAAGAGCTCTTATGGCTAGCCTTTGCTTTGTATAGTCTCTTTAAAATAAAAACTGGCCCTCTTTTATAAATAAGGTTTCACATTTATAGCAGAAGAAGGCATCCATCTTAAGCACTGCAAACATTTCTGTGAATTCTGGGATAAAGTATTGTAAAATAACACCGACTCTTTCTTAGCTGTTTCATGGTTAAATAAAGCATCATATTTCCTAAACACTTACAGCATTTCTTTAGTCTAATAGTCAGCATTTGCCCCCAAATCCCAATTTCCATAAGAAAAAGATCAGTCAGTACAGCTCACACGAATGAAAATCTTTTGTCGACTTTGGTTTGTGTTCTTGTGCTCACATGTAGCTAGAGTTGGGATTATTAATGTTTAACAGGAGAAGCTATAGAAAGATTCATGAAAAGTCTTCAAACAACCCAAAGGGCTCTTGAGATATGAGCACTTCTATAAAATATTGAAGAGAAACATGTGAATCTTTCTTCAACCCAGCCACAGATTTAATTCAAAATTTAATTTTCTTTATCTTATTTGTGATCTCTGACTACAGACAGTGTCTGTGGTGGTTTTTTGCTGGCTTCCCATCAATTGTGGCCGACCCTGAATGTCAGAATACTGATGCAGATTTTGGGTAGTGCCAGTCTGAGGAACAGGGTGTGAAGAACCTCCTGTTTCCCCAGCATACAGCTCTCTGCCATTTGCACAACTAGATCCTCATCTTCCTCGGATTTCAGGAGAAATCTCACTGCTCAGTTATCACATTCTCCTGCAAGAGCTTCCTTGCTCCTGTTGCGGATGTTGGACTCTCATGAGGCATGGCCCTGCCATCCATCTATCTATCTATCTATCTATCTATCTATCTATCTATCTATCTGTCTATCTATCTATCTATCTCTATATCTATATTTATGCACTGAGCAAATAAATATTTTTGTTTCATTTCTTTGAAATTCTCCACAAAATTTGAGGTTTAGGTATCCAGGGATGCATGATACCAAAAAATATAATTTGATACTTGGTAGCAGAATAATTGGTTCCTGCCTTTTGTTCAGGCCACTCTCAATTTGAGACCTTGCTCTTGTGTGTGGCTTTTTTTAAGGCCACTGAAATGATCTTCATGCAGGCGGCAACTCACCCTGATGCCATGAAAACAAACAAGAAAACAAATAAAAGCTACATCTGTCATGTTTCCTAAACTATATTGATGAAAAGAGAAACCAGGCCATAGGAGTGATTATGTGTATCAGATGTCTGACAGCCTATGCTATCAGTGTTCTCTGACTTAAATACTTTGCTTGAAAGAGAACATTACTGCTTACAAAAAAAAGATTATCTGAACAGGAAGTAGGACCTGACTTTTCAGGGTCTGGGATTTTTTTACTTGAACGTTTTTATTCTGCTTTTTAAAATTCTTGTTGTTGTTGTTGTTGTTATTATTATCTTCAAGGTAGATAAATATGAAATTTACTGATCATCATAGCAATAGAAGGTATTGGCGCATCTCTTTTAAAATATGCTTTGTTTAGGTGACCTGAAACAGCTCCTAAAGAAAAAACTACCCATTACAGGCTAACTGTTAGAGAGCTGATAAGTTAGATAAGTGAGCTGCTGAAGACACCTTGCTTTCTTCATTGCCTGCAGATGGATCCTAGATAAAATGTGTACTCTAAACACAGGGGGTGTGTTTCACTTGTTTTAAGTATCAGTCCTCATGTGATTTCAGCTTTTGGCTCCTTCGAAGGGCAGTTTGGGGCTAGAAGATGATGCAGGACTGGTGGAGCCACACATCTTCTGAAGTTGCAGGTACATTAGGCTGAGGGCTCTCAAATGATCGTGGATATTTGTGGTTTTGTTAAGGATTTATACCTATAATGCCAGTTAGACCAGGGGAGTGTTCTCCTGGTCTCTCCCTGTGTGTTACTGGGGATTGTGCCTTGTTAAGAGATCTGCAGCTCTTTAAATTTGAAGTAAAAGACAAGAAAAGCAATGTAAATCTCTTGGCTGTTTCAGTGCAGAGAAAAAGATTTCATTAAGTATGTGATAAAAAATAAGCTTTAAACCATAAGGAGTTATGGCAGCTTCAAGAATCATTCCTAGCATTCCCTGTAGCTCTGGTTGACATCCACATCTACTGTTGTGACAGCAATGAAATTGGTTGTAGGTATGTGGGTGTTCATGCAGGTATCTATAAATTATGGTGGTTCTTTGACACCTCTATAACTACAAGAACTCCAGACTGGTGAAGCTATTAAGTTTCCAGTTCCTGTTTCAAAATGGCAAGAAATGGTTTTTAAACCTGACCGTTTGCTGGAGCAGTGACACCGGTTATATCCTGCGGGCCCACACTTGTGTTTCTGGAGTCTTTCAGCCACACACACTTTGGCTGTGGTACCCATTAAGACTCTTATTTACACACTGTCATAGCAACACATTAATTTAGCTTTTGACCTATAACTGCTTGCTGGGTTTTATTTTCTGATACAGAACAGAAACTTTTTGCTTTAGTGCCACAGCAACAAGATCAGTTTGTATGAAAGCATGTATTTACACAAAGATATGTGCTTTTGGGAATGTGTGTAAAAATCCTGGCGGAGGGAGGGGAAGGCACAGAATTAAATGATTTGCTATTACGACAGCATAATAATCCAAATGGACAGAAAAATCCCTTTAGCTGGGAGGTGAATCACTTGCCAACACACTCCACAGCCTGTAAGACTGAGAAGGTAGAATGAGTTGTGTTCCCTCCCCAGCAAGCATGGGGAAGGAGAAGTTCAATGATTTTATTTTTTTCATGCTTCTGCATTTCTGAGGTAAATAGTGCTACTGACAAAAATGAGAGAAAAACAGAGAGAGAGGAGAGACAACTTTGGAACAAAGTCAGTGGTTATCTCATAAAACACGTGGCAAGAAGACTTCCTAATTCAAGTGCTTCTCATTGCCCTTCAACATTCTTAATATACTCATACTTCACTTTTTGTGAGTAAATGTGTACCAGGTGGCAAAACTCCATCAAGCTCTGCAGAGCTTCAGGACTATGCCCCCTTGCAGACACTTCCCAGGCTACCTCAGAGAGCCGTACGCCTCAATAGGGGCCAGCCACTGCAGCTTCTGCCTGCTGGGTCTCTGAAATGCTGGAGAGTTAGGCTCCCTGTCTGGTAATCACATTTTGTTTGATATAGCCTCTTAACTATGCCATGAGTTTGTGAGGAAACTGCTTATCTCTTTAGAGTGTGCAGATTAAAATTAAAACCGTCAGTTTCCTCTGTTCTTGTGTGAGTGTCAGTTCAACAAACTAATGCAGAGCGGGAAACTATTCACGGAGATGTCACAAAAGCAGCCTTTTCAGCAGCTGGAAAGGCTGTTATTGACTTTATTGCTGAAGGAAATGTTTGCTTAGACTGTGTCTGCAGGTAACAATAAATCTGTTAAACTCTGCATTCATTTCCTCGCACTTCACATTTCCTCAATGCCTAATGTCTCCATAGAAAATAGCATTGTTTTTTGGGTTTCAAGGATGAAACACGAACAGGTCTCCAAAGATATATATGTTTAATATGTTTATTAACAGTAGCAGGGAGRGAACTCTTGCCTCTTCCCTCTATTATTCTTGTGATCAGCCAGAAGCTAGTGCAAAGATTTTGGATCTGCAGTGTTTGAGGAAGCCAGTTGTTGTGTGATGGGTGCCATTCTGCTGTTTCTGATATGTACTAAATCAAGAGGAACAAGCATTTCTTGGGTTTAATCCTTCAACCTTATCATTCTGGAGGCAATAATATATATATTCAGGTAGAAAAGGAGTGGATAATAATTTTATTCACTTATTCTGTAGAGGAAGAACTGCTGTTCCCACAGTGAGGCTTGCCCATTAATATGAAAGAAAAGGGCAGTACAAGAACCATCAGTGTATTTGGCAGCATTGCCTTGAAGGCAAATAGGACATACCTTTGTGTCAACTGGTATTCAGCTGAAGCAAGGTCTCCTTGAACACATAACACAAGAACATGTCCAAGTGGGTTTGGAATGTCTCTGGAGAYAGAGTCCACAACCTCTCTGGGTAGCCTGTTCCAGTGCTCTGCCACCCTCCATGGAAAGAAGTTCTTCCTCATGTTGAGGTGAAACTTCTTGTGTTTTAGTTTATGGCCATTGCTCCTCATCCTGTCGCTGGTYGCCACTGAAAGGAGTCTGGCACCAACCTCTTGGCACCCACCTTTGAGATATTTATATACATTAATGAGATCCCCTCTCAGTCTTCTCTTCCCCAGACTAAACAGGCCCAGCTCTTGCAGTCTCTGCTCATAAGAGAGATGCTCCAGACTCCTCATCATCTTCATGGCCTCTGCTGGACTGTCTCCAGTATCTCCTTGTCTTTCTGGTGTTGAGTAGCCCAGAACTGGACACAACATACCAGATGTGGCCTCACTTGGGCCAAGTAGAGGGGAAGGATCACCTCTGTCAACCTGCTGGCCACACTCTTCTTGATGCACCCCAGGATACCTTTGGCCCTCCTGACTATAAGGGCATTGCTGGCTTATGGTCAACTTGTCACCCACAAAGACTCTGAAGTCATTCTTAGCAGAACTGGTGTCCAGCAGGTCAGCCCCAGCCTGTGCTGGTACTGGAGGTTATCCCTCCCCAGTGCAGAACCTTACACTGAACTTGTTGAACCTTATTTGGTTTCTCTTTGCCCAGCTCTCCAGCCTATCCAGGTTCTCCTGAATGACAGCACATTGTTCAGGTGTATCAGCCACTCCCCCCAGTTTTGTGTCATCAGCAAACTTGCTGAGGGAATATTCTATCCCTTTCTCCAGGATGTTGATGAACAAGTTGAATAAGACTGGACTCAATACTGATCCCTGGGGAACGCCACTAACTACAGTCCTTCAACTGGATTCTGCTCTGCTGATCACAACCCTCTGAGCTCTGCCGTTCAGCCAGTTTTTGATACACCTCACTGTCCATTCATCCAACCCACATTTCCTGAGCTTACCTACGAGGATGTTATGGGAGACAATGTCAAAAGCCTTGCTGAAGTCAAGGTAGCTGTCCTGGGGTGACTAATACCAAGACAGTAGCCAACATCCGCTGCTCTCCCCTTATTGACCATCCTGCCATGCCATCATATTAGAGCTATTAGATTGGTCAGGCATGATTTCCCCCTGGTGAATCCATGCTGACTACTCCTGATAACCTTTTCATCTACATGCTTGTTGGTGACCTCTAGAATGACTGTCCATCCCTCACCTTTCCAGGGATGGAGGAAAGGTTGACAGGATGGTAGTTTTCCGGGTCTTCTTCTTGCCTTTTTTTGAAGATGGGAGTGATATTCTTGCTCCAATGATCAGGCACCTCTCCTGTTCTGTATGATTTTTCAAAGATGATGGAGAGCAGCAGAGCAACAACATCTGCCAGCTCCCTCAGCACCTATGGGTGCATCCTATCAGGGCCCATGGTGTTTAGTCTGCTTAGGCAATCTCTAAACAAACCCTCTACAACCAGAGGGGAGTCTTTCTTTCTCTGGCTTCTCTTACCTCTGAGGTCTGTGGCTCTTAAGAGCCGTCCTCAGCAGTGAAGATTGAGGCACAGAAGGCATTCTGTAATTCTGCCTTCTTTGTGTTTTCCATTACCAGGACACCCATCTGATTCAGCAGTGGCCCCGCATTTTCCCTAATCTTCGTTTTGCTGCTAATATACTTGTAGAAGCCCTTCTTGTCCTTGATGTGCTTTGCCAGACTTGATTCCAAGTGGGCCTTGGCCTTCCTTGTCACATCCTTGCATACTCTGATATCAGATGTTCTTATAGTCCTCCCATGTGGCCTGTCTGTTTTTCCACAGCCCATAAATTTCTTTCTTGCATTTGAGATTTAGTAGCAGTTTCCTGCTCATTCATGCAGGTGTCCTGTGCTCTTTGCCTGATGTCTTCATTATGGGGATACACTGGTTTTGAACTTGAAGGAAGTGGTGCCTAAATAAGGACCAATTCTTGGACTTCCTTCTCTTCTAGGGCCCTATCCCATGGGATTCCTCTAAGCAGGTCCCTGGAGAGGCTGAAGTTGGTTCTCAAGAAGTTTAGGGTTCTAGTCCTGCTTACTGCTTTGCTTCCTCCATGCAGGATCCTGAGCTCCACCATCTCATGGCTGCCCCCAACCTTCATGACTTCAACCAGTCCTTCCTAGTGTGTTAGTACAAGGTCCAGCAACATACCTTTCCTTGTTGGCTCCTCTACCACTTACATCAAAAAGGTATCATCAGTAATCTGCAGGAACTCCCTGTGTGTGTGTGCTGGGATGTGCTGTCCCTCCAACAAATATCAGGGTGGTTGAAGTCCCCCAGCAGAACCAGGGCCTGTTACTATGAGGGTGTTTCCAGTTGCCCATAGAAAGCTTCATCAACTTTATCCATCTGATCAGGTGATAGTAAACACCAACAAGAGTGTCCCCCATATTAGCCTGTGCATTAATTCTCAACTCATTTGTCTGTCTCTGGGTAGAGCTTGATACATTCTAGTTGCTCTCTCGCCTCACCTCTGACCTGTCCTTTCTAAAAAAGAAATTCTGAGTTGAAGTTTTCAACAAACAGGGCAGAAATTGAGCATGGCATAGGTGATGCTTATTTTGATAAACCATTGAGTCATTAACCCAGGCTTTGTCTGATTCTAGATGCTGTCTTCAGTAATGATGGAATATGGCTAGTTAATGGCTGATTTGCCTTATCTTTCAGTACRTGTAGCACAGTGCTACATTGAATCTACTTATATTTCATATTAATCCACTTGACAAGTTCTTATTGTCTGCAAAAGTCTGCTTCTGCCACTCCAGCATTATGAGATTTTCTTATTTTATTTTGATCAACCTTTTTTGGGGGAGGTGACAGTAGGAGAACATTCTCTGACTTTGATGTGTTAATATATTTTTAACTAGAGACAATTTAGAACTATGTCAATATGTGGTACAGCTGTACTCTGCAGTTTTGCTCAAGGAAAATGAGGGGTTGTGGGGACTGAGCACAGAGGGGTTGATCTTTTTGCCCTCATGAACAYGTTAGACTCTTCTCAGGGATCTACACTAGAGTCTAACACACATGGTGGATATAGGATGCAAATGGGGCATGCATCCAGCCCTGGACCTCAGCAGGTGCTCCRGGTACATGTGCCTGTGGGTTCAGGGGGGTCTGCATGCATATAAGTGTATTTCCTACTGTTTTGAGACATTCTTCTCTTGAGAAGCAGAATTATCTCCTCTTCTCTTTTGTGTTGGTGCTACATGGTGTCCTACATGGGCTTTGTGGGTGATGTTAAAAGGCACAAAATATAGATAATGCACTTGGTGGTGTGTCAAAATCAAACACCAAATAGCCAAACCTGGCCTAGAAAGAGACAGAAGGATAATTTCAAGCTAGAATAACTTGTTCATAATCATCTGTTTGACTTTATAAAGTGACTTGGTCAATCCTTGCTTCTTACTGTAGGCCTTTTTTGGCGTCTCTACCAGCTCAGCGGAATCATTACATCCAGTTACACTCTTCCACTTTAAGTTTACTTCATACTGTGTAAACAAGAAATACAGCTTAAAATAAAAGCCAGATTGTATCATAGAGTGTATTCCTTTGGCAAGAAGCAAAATTGATTTTGTGGTAAATTTTACTAGCATGAATTCTTATAATAGAAGAAACTGAATACAGGGTTACCCCAGACTTGGCAATGGCAATGTCTTTTTGCAGAACAGAAAGGATGTGATAAGTAAAACTCAGTTATAACTGTTTATATATATTTTTGTTTGTAGTTTTATTTTATAGGCAGGGGAAGAAGCAGAGATGCTGGTTTCAATTCATCCCTAAAAGATAAAGTGTAGTAAATGAGAGTGGCTAAACAACAGTACGGAGAATAATGTGGAAGTGTTGAAATACAGTATTTGGGGAAAACAGACTAAGTCTTAGGGATAAATCAAGGGCACCAATTTATTTTTATGTTCTTCCAGGGAACCTTAAGCCAGTCCGTCTCTCAGTGATTTTTGCCCCACATTCAAATGAATTTGTCTGTGTGTGTCCAAGTCCTGCCAAGTGGAAATGCAGGATGGCTGGTAACAGCCTGTAAAGCTCCCTGTCCCTTCTCTTTCATGGGCTACTGGGAATGCTGTGTCTCACATTTGTTGCTGTCCCTTTTGCTAATACTGTGAGGGCCAGCTCTAGTGAAATAGGCATTAACAACTACAAAATGACTTTCAAGTGGCTGTCAGACATTGAGGAACCCCCAGCTTCTGTTTAATGGCAGCACAAAGCCAATGCTGTGAAATCCTAAAGCCAGAGTTACAGATATGACCATAACACACTGAGATACAACATCACTGCATTTGGAGCCAGGCTTGCCATCAAACTCACAGCATAGCTCAGTATTTGAGTTATAGAGGATTAAATCCTTCTAAAGCAATATTCATAGGAACACAGAAAAGGGAACCTTCATTATAAGGTGTTATAAAATAACTTCCCAGAAAATCTTGCCTTTCCTACATCCCTGAAATCTAATAAAAGTAATATTTTAGTCTTTGACACAGCATGGCTTCAGCCTCTGATGAGATCTGTCTGTATCTGCATGCATAAAATGCAGTGATAGCAATGGATATGCTTTCCCAGTTGAAATTAGATCAAGTTTTCTTAATACTAATTTATTTATTTTAAGCTTATGGTGCCATAAACCTTTATTTGGTTTATCTTAATTGTTAAACCAAAACAGATACAAAATGTGTGCCAATATCTTGCCTTATTCCTTTTTTTAAAAAAAAATCTCTTGGAACATTAATCTTTCCACTGACTGTCTCCCGTCTGAGCTCAGCAGGAGGGAGCGATGCCTGTGGAAAGCCTTGCAGGAGCCAAAGCTGCATGTTTTCAGTGTTAGCTTTACTGAGAGGTTTCTCTCATGGATACTGATTGCAAACAATATGATTCTGGGGAAAAGGGAAAACACAGAGGGACTGGAAAATAACAAAATCATAATCCAGCTTTTCCAGCAGTGCTCATAATGCTGAAGAGAGGAAGAATCCTGTAAACAACATCTGAAAGAAGTATTTAATCATCGTGTTAACCCTTCTTACGCTGGATTTTTTCCCAAGCACCATAATATAAAAAAAGGCTCAAAATCCCAAACAGACTTGCACAAGTTCATATGATTTTTATACAGACTTTTCAACTACTGTGTTGCACAGGAAAACTACTTTATAAATTCAAGGAAAACTTTTGCATTTAGCATTTCTGATTTGTTGATACTTCCTTGCTATAGAGCAAGGACTTTTCAACCTACTAGGTTGTTAAAAAAAATTCACTTCAACTCAGAATGGGGATGAATATATAGCCTGTTCACTAGTCTAGTTGGACTGGTTTCAATGTTAACTTGATCCAAGGCAACTTGTTCTCGTCGCGTCAGATACCAGCTATTTCTAGAGGGAAACAGACGAGAATGTTTTCTTTGAGAAGGCATTGTACTTAATGGTCTGAAAAAAAATCCTTCAAATATGTATACTCAGCCTCCTTAAAAAGTATGTTAAAGGATGTAGTGTTGTCATAATAGTGTTATTCTTTCTTGGCTTAACCATTAACTCTCTACAAGCTTCAACAAAGGAAATCTCAGCCTCTGTGGAATTGGTGTTGACACAAGCTGAGTGCAGCAGCTGGGCACTTTTCATGGAGGAAAAAGTCATGTTGCTCATCTTCAGCTCTCATGAACTAACTTGCCATGCACACAATACCTTCAGTTCTGTGACCAGCACATACTTGAAAAATCAGTTTAGTTTCTCAGTGCACTTGTGAGGTGCGAGTTCTGGACAGCTGGTTGTGAGGAAAGCTGAGAAACCAAGAGGATACATGACTTAACATTTCTGGAAATCTGTACTAGTCAGCCATCAAAAAAGGCTCTGCAGGCTCTTAATCCTGAAAAAAACCCAACTGAACTTTTTTGAGTGCTGCTTCAGGGACTTTGTGGCACTTCTGTACAATATTTTTCCTTTCTGGGTAATTCTGCAGGATGTTCCTATTTGTGTGATGCTTTCATAGCACAGCTCTGTATTAATATGAGTATGGAGTTAGCCTGGCTCTGTCTAGTCTATAATAATGTGAACAGGAAAGTGGGGTGAAACCTTGGCTATTCAAAAAAATGCTCCAAAACTTTCACTGACTTTCCTGGAGTCAAATGTTTCACATACAAACTCTAGTTCCTTGCACAATATACTGATAGTCTATCTGTATGGGGGCATAATGCTTCCAAAATCCATAGGTGCTCTAAGTAGAAGTAACGATCATGATTTACTCTATTGTAAAGC
Source organism: Parotia lawesii (assembly GCA_003713295.1). Classification (NCBI taxonomy): domain Eukaryota; kingdom Metazoa; phylum Chordata; class Aves; order Passeriformes; family Paradisaeidae; genus Parotia; species Parotia lawesii. The sequence continues at coordinate 16,197 of RAHM01000553.1, read as the reverse complement.
AGTATGGAATTGAAAATATTCTGATACAGAAATGCTCAGCCTATGCAGTTCCTGTCACCATAACAGACAAGAAAACTTTGCTCATCTCTCTAATTCTATAATTTCTCCCATGCCTAAGAAATAGTTGTCATTAAAAATTTTAACTACAAATCATGCTGTAATTTTGCAAGAAAGCTTGATGGCATAGCAGACCTCACTCAAATGTTGAGACAGAGCAGTCTCTTGTAAGATTGAGCTCTTTGGAGCTGTTGGAAGATCAATCTAAATGAAATCCAAGGTAAAATGGATTATTGAGGAATATTACTTTCTATTGATAAGCAATGTTGCTTCAACTTGTGGCCTGATAGAAGAACAAAATGAGGAGAGATTCAAGAAAGTTTTAGAGAAAGAACCCCAAATCGGGCTTTGGGGTGGGGGCTGTGGAGGACAGCTCAAAACACATCATGGAGCTGACCTGGAACAGAAGTGTATTATAGGGGCATGTAATCTCTACTCTGTTCATACACTGCGTCGTTTTACCTATAATTTATATCACTTGTCCTGAAAGACAGGGATGTTAACAGTGTCCCTGAAGTGCAGTCAAAGACAGCTACAAGAAGCCAAGGCCTTTCCCTTGTCCCTGCAGAGCCTGGGCTTCCTCTGACACCCAGAGGTTTGCAGATTGAAGGGGATAACTTTGTTGGTCAGTTTCCACCTAGAGTGCCAAGAACCTTCAAAGTTCTCACCTGCTCCTCAGATGGACCTGCTACATGGCCCAGTAGTGTACTCATAGGAGATTTTATGGCATTTTATGCACCATTTATCTCCTGACTGGGTGTGCTCAGATCTTTTCTGTAAGTCCAAAGATGCTGACAGACAGCCAAATACAATACAATGTTGATAGCTTGTCAAAAACAAGGAAAGATGGACTCCGTGAATTGTGGGAGGGAGAGCTGCTGGCTGCTGACATGTTGCTGAGGGGAACTTTGTCGCAAGTGTTACCCATTCTTCCTGAGAAATGCTCAGGTTGCACTTGCCCCGGGATATCACTCTGAGATGTTGCTGGCTGTTGATACCTGGTCTGCYCCTATCCTGCGGCAACTAGGGTTAATCCACTGCTTGAAGCTGAGATGAAAAGTCACCAGAGACCACAAATTCAGACAACCTGAATGATCAGCCTGTCTGTGTTGGCTTTGGAGCCTGTCTTTAATCTGCTGACATAGGACTTGATCTTCGACAGATGTATACTGGAAATAGAAGTATGATTAAGGAGACAGAATGTATCCAGTCCTGATAAAGGGCTTTATTTACTTTTCATCATGTCTTATTTCATAAAGGTTTTAATCTTCTCCTAAAATAGACTTATAAAAATGGAGAAAATCAGCCTGCCTACAAATTTATAAGTATTATAATGACTAACATTACATTAGCATGACTGTAGTGTTAACAGGTCTAAAATCTTATTGGCATCACAGGAAAGTGGTGGTATGACTTATGACTGGAATGTTGGAATGGAAGGATACAGACTGTTAAGGAAGGACAGACAAGGGAGACCTTGGAGCAGCCTTCCAGTAACTACAGGGGGTTCAAAAGACATAGAGGAACATTTTGCAAGGCCATATAGTGATAGGACAAGAGGGAATGGCTTTGAACTGAAAGAGAGTAGGTTTAGATTGTAAGAAATTCTTCCCAATGAGGGTGATGAGGCACAGGAACAGGTTGCCCAGAGAAGCTGTGGCTGCTCCATCCCTGGAAATGTTCAAGGCCAAGTTGGATGGGGCTCTGAGCAACCTGCTCTAGTGAAAAGTGTCCCTGCCCATGGCAGGGGGGGTGGAACGATTATGTCTTTAAGGTCCCTTCTAACCCAAACCGTTCTGTGAGTCCTTTGCTACCTCACCTGCTGGTGCACTGCTCACCTCTCAGCTGCTGAAATGTAGAGCAAAATTTCTAGGCAAAGCTGGTGATCATGTTTCCTTGAGTGCCCTTTGCTAGTCAAGGTAACTGCCAAGTTAGAAGGGTTTCACTGACAATCAGATAAATGCTTTTGCCGTCAGTTGGGGTTCTGCAGGCTCATTCTCATGAGGCTGAAGAAAGCTCACTAAAAATGGAAATACCAGACCTTCCACAAATCTTATTTCTTTGTTAGTGTCTAAAAACAATTTTTTCTAATCCCAGAGCAGAAAACCTAACTCTTATGAAGAAGGAAGGTAATTTATGTTGAACCTTTGATGTTCAGTAATCAAGTCACTGAGATTTGATCGTGGGATTATGTACCAAGGGTATTTAGAAGTTAGAGCAAGAACATTTCAAGAGATGAATTTCCCTTTCTTCCTTCAGCTAACATTTTTGTCATAGAAATTACTTTCCATATATCTGACTTTGCAAAGGAACTAGAGCTGTTCCACAATTATTTTAACCAATTACCTAAACTATGTAAGAAGCTTTTAATCAGAGTTTACTGAAATAAACCAAAAGATTGCAAGGCTATTGTGTTTGTACATATGATTGGCTTAACATATGTAGCTTTGAGACATTTGTTCGTAATTTGCCAATTTTTATTAAAACTGCCACTTCAATTATTCTTAAATCTAAAAAAAGTGCAAGCGTTAGAAAAAAGTAATGAAAACTCAAATGAGTGCATTTTCTTACTGCATAAAGATAGAGAATATATTTTTAACTTTCAGAAAATAATTAAGAACAAAAATACCCAAAACCTAACCAAACGAAACAAACAAAAAAAACCCCAAACCCCACCACCCACAAACCCCCCTCAAAACAAAACAAACAAAAAAACCCCAAATCGACCAGCCAACCAACCAACCAACCAAAAACCACCCCTTTGCAATTCACCTTTTGCCTTTAAAATACTAAGCTGCTGAGGTTCTTACTGGGATGAATGTTTCTGGGGCAGCAGAACAGGGACACTAGCCTACAGGAACATTTGACATCAGAGCCCACCTAAGAAGATTACGTCACAGTGTAAAAATTACCCTTCCTTCACAAGTGAAGCCATTAAATTGTGGTTTTCCTCTTTTCTCATGAAACATAAGTATTAGGTTTTTGTTGTTTTGGGTTTTTTTTTTTGCAGGAACTGCTTGCTTGAACAAATTCAAATGAACTATTTTGCTTTTTTAAAAATTTTTCTTCAGTATTTTCAGGCCTCAGGCTGCACGGAATTGTTATTTAGTGCTTTGAAACTGAGCTGTGGAGGTTATCTGTGATTGATCTCAGAACTTTCTCCTTGTTTCCTGACTGACCAGAAAATGCCATTTGGTTTCTGTCGCCAACTGCAGGAGCACTAATTCTGTAACCAAGCTGAGAGTGATGCCGCTGTGTTTCTGTTGAAGAAAGGAACTAGGGATTTTTTAAAACTTGAAAATCCCTTTCTTTGAACTCCCCAGGTCTGGTTTCTGTGCAGGTTAGGCTGCTTTAAGACTTCTTGGTTTGGATGCAAGTTTACAATGTAACATTTCTGTGTATGTGTGCATGAGTGCCTGGAGAAATTCCTGGCTGTGAGGTTCTGGCAGAAGGCCTGTGCTGAGTAGTCCCCTACAGTCCTCCCCTGCTGAGAAACTCCTGCTGCTCCAGTCTGGCTATGATTTTTTCCCCCCAGGCATAATAGGCAATTTATTCCCAGGAAAACTGACACCCTAGAGCTCTTAAAAGGTGGTAAGTCGGGGGATAGAAATGGCAAAAAGTCACCTATATGCAGATTCTCAGCTGATTTCTCAGGAGTTCCAATCCACCAAGAAATCCTGACAAACCTTTTCTCACATATCTGAACAAAAATACTCTTGAGCAGAGGGAAGTGCCCATCATCTATTCAATCATCTATTCTTACATGACTCAGTGAGGGGAAGACAGCATATCAAGTACAGGGATTTATTCTCACAGTATGGTCATGGGTCTGTAACTCCAAAAACACCAGAGGTGAATGTGATCCTCTGTTTCAGGAACAGAGGATACTAAGGACTGAAGTCACAATGGTGTAACAAGGACTATGAAAGCACAACTCTCAATAGCAAGTTTGTCCTCTGAAACTTACTGTTTTTGTCTTCCAAAACAACTATTGTCGTTCTAGAACTTTGGTTTAAATGGTGGAAAATCGACTGTGCTCTTCTAACAGATACATGCTGTATCTATCAGCAAGCTTTGACTATTTCTGTTCTATCACAGAAAACAGTTGTCTTGACTTCAGCTGATCTTGGTGATCTGTGCTAGTATTTCGTCAAGTTTATATGTTTGGGAAACTGTTTTGTGAGGCATGATATATCTTAACACTGCCAAGATTTTCTGCAAGTAGATTTCATACTGATGTGGGGTTTAAGCCTTTATTACAAAGTTGTTACAGGTTTACTGTTGTGGGCTGCTTTGATAGCCCTGTGTTCCTTCAGAATATCCACTCAGTAGAATTGAAGAACAAATAAAAATAAATAACACACATCAGGTGTTCTCATAAAACCATTCCAAACTTGTTCTGCATGCTAACTAAACAAAGGAGTATTTCGCTTCTTTGTGATGCACTAGATTTTCTTGTGGACTTTGCCTATCTTATTTTATCCTCATACATACATAGATTAGCGAGGTTTATTGGTCTGCAAAGCAGAGCAGYGGCCCATCCACAACTGAACCCTTTGAAAAATTGCTGTATGTGATAGAAGGGTGTCAGTGTCATGCAGTGGTGAGGAATTAAAGAGAAAGGAAACAGTGATGGGAACAGAGCCTTACAAGCTTGTTATATACAGCCACAGCTTCTGGTTCATTAATGTTTTTAGACATCGCTGACCTCCTGTCTAGTCCCCAGCTGAGGAAGCTGGGTGTGCACAACAGCACAGCTGAAGTCAGTTGTAGACTCAGGTTGCTGCAGCCTCTCTAACYTAACTGGCCATGACTGAGAGCAGCATGTGGTCAGGTACATGACTCAAAACATGGGCTGGGCCCACACTTTCAATGTGTAATTGTAGACTTCCTCCTTCAGAAGCTGCCTGTGGGTTGTAAACAGAAGAGAGAGAGAAACCTCTCTGCCATTACAGTTGAGGGATGTGAAATCCAGAAGGAACAGAATGCAGGCACACAAAGGTTTTCTAATCTTTAGACCACCTTTGAAAGCTTTGAGTTGCAAACAGGCAACTTCCTGGGTTAGCAGATGATGCATCTAGCCTCACTTCATGGAGACTGTGCAGGACTAAAGCAGTCTCTGTGAAGGTTTTGTCTGAACACATGGTGTTGCCATATGCAGTAGAGAAAGCTCAGTGGCTTCATGGGCCACTTGTCCTTCACTGTAGGAAGAAAAAGTGGAAGCCTTTAAGAGAAGGGTGCTGTGGTAAGAGGGAGACACCCATGTCACCCACCATTTCAACATGCGATAGTTTGTACTTGCAAGTCAGGGCTGCCTTATACTGTTGGTAGATTTGGAACTTAGCTCTGGGTAGTAAGCCCCTAAAATCTGTGAGTGTGAGGTTTAATCAGTGACAGATGAACTAAAACCAGAAAATGTAGTTTGCTAGAGACTTCTGATCCTATAGCTGAGATAGGGGAATGGTTTGTGAAATGATTCAGTTATGACCTTATATTACAGTGCAGTGAAATTAGTGTTGGGTTAGAGTAAAAACCAAAGAATGTTGAAAAGCAGATATTTTCATTTGGAAGTGTACAGGTATGGAAGGGAATATATACAAAGGCTGTATGTGAAAATTTGCAGCACTCTGTTGTTCATACACCTGTTTGGGTTGTCACCTTAAGCTTTCCGACTTAAGGATGCCAGGTGACTCTAAAAGACATGCTGTGTTTTGCATTATCATTTACGGTTGTGGATTTCATTCCATCTCTAAACTGCAATTAAGTGTTCCTATCATCCTGTAAATGAGAGTTTCTCTTTTAAACATCACATTTACAACTCTGTGTTCATATAATCCTGTAATTATGTAACTATTTTCATTCCAGCACTGATTCAGCAATGTACTTAAGCATATGAATAATCTCTTTGAACCCAACAGGACTCCTCACAGGCTTACAATTAGGCACGGTTTAATTACTTCACTAAATCAGCAGCTACACTGGTGTATAGAAACAGGGATAAAAGAGATGGCTTGCTTCTACTGTAAACACTCTTATTGAACTGGACATTTCTAAACTCCAATTTTATCTTCCTAATTTTAATGTTTTCAGATGAATCATATTGTTGGAGACACCATATGTGAAGTATTAAGATTGAATGACGTCTCTTAAAACTGTTTTCTCTAGAGGCAAAAAAGTTTTAGGAGGCTTGAGCCCTCCCTTGCCCTATGTTCTCTGGAAGTTGGCTGCCCTTTCAGGCATGCCACAGCAACTGGAGAGATCAGCACCAGAGAGGGCCTTTTTTTTTCCATTAAAAGAGGAATGCTGTGCTTACAGGGATTCCAGCATGATCTCATATTTCATAGTTATATTTGAGATGGTGATAAACCATGATACATGATCAGGAACTGATAGTGGATATCAGAAGGCCTGCGGCCACCTCAGACCACTATGCTACTGAAGAAAATAYGTATGTATCTACATTCTGAGAAATCTCTCCCTTGCTTTTTAATCCTAAAATTGCATATTGTCTAGGATCTAAAATGTTAACATTTTTAACCAAAGCATATCCATGAGAACTCTTTTACCTTATGCTATATGAACTAGGAAACTTGAAGCATAGTCACTGATTTGGAATTACAGCTCTTCTATATTCAGATGAAATGGAACATCAAGAAGTACTCTTGAATAAAGTAGGAACATAAAAGAATGAAATGAAACATTGCAAACTGCCTTTTGTAACAGAATATGAAAGTTTGTACCAAGTATCTCCAATAMTTACCTTAGGAAACGCTAAGGTTAAGTTCTTTGAAGTTAAGTACAAATAAATGATTTCTATGAGGCACAATGTTGTGATAATTTTAAAGAATTTTTCTTACTGTCATAATGCCTGATCCAAGCATAGAAGAGCTTTCAGAGAGCAATGGTCTTGCCCTGAGTCAAAACARGACTGATAGGCTTGATATCTTTGGTATTTATACAGTGATTATTTAACAAAATATCAAGACACAATCAAAATTCTCTACAATAGGACAGGCAAGGACAGAATTCGGTCCCTAAGTCAATACACAGAGCGAAAAAAAAAAAAAGGTTAAGGACTGTTTTAGAAACAGAATCCATACAACAGTGCTGTAAAGTTCCTGTTTGTGAATTAATAAGCACTAATGGAGATTGTACTTACCTGAAGCTGCGAATAATGAGAGGCTGCTCAGTCAAATGTTACTGAATAAGGTGGCAGCCTGCAGGGAGCCTGAATCTCAATTAATAATCCAGTACCCAACCCCATGAAAAAAAGAAGACAAAAGGAGTAGAGGACATTTTTACTCCTTGGCTAGGAGAGTTGTTTGGGGATATTCACAGAATAAATGGGAATGGATCCCTTGTTAGAAAAAGAGGATTTAGAAAGAATCAAACAAGAAGGCATTTGATCTATTTGTTTCACAGTAGGTTCTGAAAAACAGATCAGTCTGTGAAGTAAAGGCCTGATTATTGTTTTCTAGTTGAAATTCTGTTTTATACAGATTTTAATGGTAGTGGGCTAGTGGTGGTGACACTGCTGCTAGCAAAATGCCTAATGCCCTGGAAGACATTAGTGGAAAAATTTGCCATCTTGCACAGATCAATCCATAACTTTACCAAATGTTTTCTTGCATCAAGCCTTTACCTTTTGCCTGAACATACCTTCTAAGAATTTAATGTTGATATACAGATTTATTTTGATGGAGAATAAATACTCTTCATCTACTGAGATGTGCTTTTTTTTTGCCTGAATTTCTCTAGCTCCAGCTATCATATGAGTCAGTTAAATAGGTCTTTTTATGTCTCGTTCCACCAAAAAGGTCACTGAGTTATTATATATTATATAAAAAACCTGCTTTGCCTTCTGATGTTTTAACAGCAGTCACCTCTGACTCCAGAGCCAGCCTACTATGGTCCAGGGAATCCAATTAAACAGCATCTGTGTAAGAAAAACACAGCAATGTTTAGCACTGCAGAATGTAATTTAGTTACCTAAAACCTACTTTATGCAACCTAAAATTTGGGTTGTAAACCTCCTGTTCCTATTTACCTATTCAGACTAGACATAAATGGTGTTTTAAAATAACATTAAAAAATGAGACTTGCAAATGAGTAGAAAGACCACGGCTTTTTATTTATTTATTTATTTGGTCTTTGTTTTGATGTCAAGCACTGGGACAAAAGTGTCTTCACAATGTGGATGATGCCCCAGTGAATATCTAGGCTCTTGGCCTCAGTGGAGCAGTGGTATGTTCTGGCTTCTCATGTGCTGCAATTGAAAGTACCATGGAAGAGATCTGAAAATGATACAGCTCCTCAAACTGTATTCTGTCTGAACGAAATCTTAAAGAAAATGAAGATAAAGACATGACACAAATTCTGCCTCTTTAGGGTTCTGGAGTTTACTTGTGGTTCCATGTCTTCTTCCATTTAGGATTCCAAGTCCCATACCGGTGTTTAATAGTTGTTTTCTTTATTTCCTTGCAAGAATAGATCAAGGATTGTTTTTCTTTTAAAAAATCACTCAAGACAAGTTTTTATGTATTCTCTTGCTAGTTTTGACTGCCGAGTGTGGGAAGTCCTTGGTAAGGTACTCTGGAATGTGAGTCTTCCTCATATTCTGTGAGATTACTATATCGGACATATAGGTACTCATATTATATGCTTTCTCATATTTTTCACAGTTACAATGAAAGGGTTTATGGCTCCTTGTTCCTATGCTCCCTTCCTAATGGAATCCTTTGGGTGGGAAGGGCCCCTAAGAGGTCTCTGGTCCAACRCTGCCCAAAGCAGGACCAGCTCTGTGATCAGGCCAGGCTGCCTCAGGGCTTTCTGCAGGCAGGTCTTGAAAAATCCCCATGGGTGGAAATTTCTTTTTCTTTCTTCTCTGTTGGCAATTGAGGCATGGATCCAGACCGGCAGGGGATCTGAATCGTTTATTCAAAGGAATGAGCTGGTTTTTATACACTTTTCTAAGGCACAGTATTTCCTTACATGGTAATCCTCACTACCTAAACTATCCCGTGTTGCCACATCAGCAACACACTCCCTTCTATGGGGTGATCATGTGCTGTTCACTCGTCCGTCAGCTCCTGGCAAGCTTCTCTCTGTAGGGGTCTGCCCTGTGACACCTCCTCCCCCCAGGGTCCGGTGGAGACAAGCCTGTGTGTGCCACCATGTGCTCCTTTGTTCTACCATGTGCCTCTGCAGGCAGGTTTTACAGCTCACGACCCAATTGTATCTTATTTCTCCCCATACTTCTCCCATGGATGACAGCCATTACTCGGGTGATCAGGCCATTCTCTTGAAGCAAACAGGCTGAATGGGAGCTTTGATATTTCACATATAGCAGTGTCTACCTTTTCTACCAAGCCTGCAACCACCACTACAGTCTCTTAACACATGCAGATCTGCCAGTGGTTGTCCGGTGCTTTCTATGAGTGTCTACCTGGCGTATGGGTTTCAGAGGTGCACGGAAGGATTTACTTTATGGTTGATTTAATGACAGTAGGCAAAATAACTTCTATTTGTACTTAAATATGTGTTTTTATTTTCAAACACAGGGCATGCCTTCTCTGTAACGTACTCTTCCCTTGTCAATGGCAATCTCCAGTTTTAGCTCCTTGATATTCTCAAAATCTCCTTCAAATATTGTACATAATTTATGTTATTTTTACAACAATCAAAATTAAATTACAAAAGGTTCACTAATATGGATGAATAATAAATTATAGGATGTTGCCCTTAGATAAACCAGCTATAAACACTCATACAAGTGATTGTTTAATGTACACACAAGTATGATGTTCTAATTTATTTTCTGCTTCCTTCTGTTTGCTAATTCATTGGTGTATTAAACTGCTTAGTTGGAAAAAATACTTTGCAAATAACAATTTAATTTGTTAACACACTTATAAATGTTTAATATTAATAGTTTAGGAATTGAAGAGGGGAGATGTGGAATGATGCCACCACCTGTGCAACATGATTTTCCCAGCTTGCCCATTGCTCAAGATGTAGATCACAGCGCTCATAATAATCTGACTTTTGTGTACTCTGTCTGTGCAGGAGGGGGATGAAAGAGCTGAGAACAGCCTCCTACCTGCCATGTGTCCTAGCATGTATGTAAGTAGCCAGTGTGCTGAAGGAAGAAGTAAAATTTCTTGGGCCCCCATGTATATGAGCAGATGGGTCAAGACATAACAGACTTGAGGACTGTATACATCAGAATCATTGTTCTGCTGAATTGCATGCCATGCAGGGTACAGAAGTTTTATGCTTGGTGCAGCTGTCAGATTCTTACTAGTATTGCTTTGATTTCTCACTGCTTATTAGGAAATCATTCACATTTGTGATGAGCATCATACAGTGATGAGTCATACAATACCTTCTTTATGATACATCTTTCCAACATCCACAAAGCTGCTTGGTTTTGATTTAGGAGAGGGAATTGAGTCCAAATAGCTACTCAGCTCCTGTCTCTTCCACTTTTTTACTTAAATTTCTCACAACTTAAATTTTCAGATGTTGGGCATGGATTATTATGATGTAACTCATGCTCAGTAACTCGTGATCACATTACAGATTATAACCTTTTACAAGGTTTACAAGGAGGATGGTTTCTAGTGGAGTAGCTCCAGTGCAGTTAGGCTCCAAGCAAGCAACTCTGTTTCACTTTGCTCATGAAGTGCACTGGAGAAGCTGCCTAATGAGAGCTCATCAAGGTTCCTGTGGATGCAGGATTTGTGAAGCGTAAGCAAGCAGGTTGTCTCATGACCAACTCCCAGAATTAATCTGTTTTCCTATTCATTCAATGTAAAAGAATGAATAAGCTTTTCACATTCTTAAACTCTTTGTTCTGTTCATTCGTTCCTTAGGATAGCCTGCTTTTCCCTTTCATTAAAAAAACAGAGACCTAATTTCCCCTCATCATTTCTGTTCAATTAACCACTCTATTCATGATATGACTCAACTAATCTTAATATATGGCAGGTAATGCATTTGATCCAGTGAGTTTTAAAGCAATGGACTTTTTATTTACTTTCTCCTACATGTACTTGTTTTTTAATTTTTTTCCTACAAGTCATCAGATGGCAACATTCTTATTTTGTAACATAAATGCATGGGCATTTGTCTTTGTGGGCTTTAGGATGGTTTGTTTACCACATTCTAATAAACACTGTGATTACCACAAGGCTCTGATCATAGGCAATACATTATCTTCTGTCTTCTGAATACCAATTTCCTATATTTTCACAATAATATTCAGGAAAAAAAGTAAATGTGTTTTGTTAGCAGTCATTGTCCCTGCTCTGTGGCCAGTATAGTTTGTCTCAAAGGATTTGTATTGTGCTTATTAAGGATTTAGAATAAACAGAACTTTTAGGTAGAAAGTCTCTTTCCTGTGAGAGTGGTGAGGCCCTGGCACAGGTTGCCTAGAGAAGCTGTGGCTGCCCCACCACTGGAAGTGTTCAAGGCCAAGTTGGATGGAACTTGGAGCAACCTGGTCGGGTGGGAGGTGTCCCTGTCCATGGCATGGGGTTGGAACTGGATGGTCTGTAAAGTCCCTTCCAACCCAAACCATTCTATGATTCTGTGATAAATTTGCTTTAATCATTAGAGCCCAAAACTGCCTTAACATCTTTAGTGAAAACAGACATAGTCCCCATGTTGAGATTCTCTGTGAAAGCTGACAGGTGCTTGTAGTAGCACGTTGTGTGCTGAGATGCACCAAGTATTTGTCATGAATGTAATTGGTAAAGACTTCATATCCTCATTTTTGTTTTTTATACAACTTAGAAATCTACTTTAAAAGAGACAATGGAGGTTTCTGGGAGAAGCTTGCAAACAAAAGAAAAACATCCCTGAAACTTCTCTTATTTTAATTTTGCTGTGGACACTTTTTCAGTACCATGTAAGAGGAAAAAGGGAGAAATGTGGTCTTGGGCTGTTGTCACTTAAGAAGCAGGAATTGAAAAAAGCTGCATAAAGCACCATGACCAGCAGGTCAAGAGAGGTGATTCTCCCCCTCTACTACACCCTGTGAACCTCCATTTACAGTAATGGAACTCTGAGGTCCCAAACACAAGAAAGACATGGACCTGTTTGGAGCAAGTCCAGAGGGAGGGCCCATCTCTTCTAGTAAGAAAAGCTGACAGGGTTGGGGTTGTTCAGCCTGGAAAAGAAAAGGCTCTGGGGAGACCATAGAGGCCCTTCCAGTGCCTAAAGAGAGTTTATAAAAAAGACAAAGGGGGAGACTTTTTACCAGATTCTGTAGTGACAGGGTAAGGGTTTTAAACTGAAAGAGGGTTGCTTCAAATCAGATAGAAGGGCTGGATTTTTTTACAATGAGGGTGGTAAGAAACTGGAACATAATGCCCAGAGATGGTACGGATACCCCATCATTGGAAGTGTTCAAGGACAGGTTGGATGGGGCTTTGAGAAACCTGATACAATGGAAGGTGTACCTGTCCACAGCAGGGGCATGGAACTAGATAATTTTTAAGGTTTCTTCCAACCAAAACCATTTTATGATTCTATGAAGAGTGTAAATTAATAAATTTCACACAGCCTAGACATATTGGTTTTGCATGGCCTGGTTTTTGATAGCAGGGGGGCCATAGAGGTGGCTTCTGTGAGAAGCTGCTAGAAGCTTCCACTATGTCTGGAATCATTCAGTCATTTATATAATGAACTGGTATATGAAATTAAGAAAAATGTGAGTGTGACTTTTGTTCTTATGTACTTTTTAATTCTCAGCTAAGAAAAACCTTTGAAAAACGATGCTGGTTAGCATCTGCAAAACCTACTTTTCCACATAAAATTTTAATGAATTGAAGCCTGCCTTTGCAATTTTGTAGCTGCTGCTTGGGCCTTGTGTGTAACTTTCTATTTACTGTCAGCTCCATAGAAGTTCAAAGCTGCTACCTTGTAGCATAGCCACAGGGGGTTGGGTTTTCAGAGTTGGTATGCCATACATTTTCCATGAAAAATAATGGAAGATTATCTTGACTAGAAACCTTCGGACATTTATTTCATAGACTTACTTGGTAAAGCATTCTAGGCATGTAATCATTTGAGATGTCTCATAGACAAGAAATAAGTGCTGTTACACAGAAGTGTTGCTAATATTGTGGGCAGATACTAATCGCTTTGTGATTCCTACTAGAGTGATGTGTCCTTAGAGATGCCCAAGAGTGCAGGAAGCAGGGAATGATGAATTTAGAAAGATACTTTTGATAATGTCTTGTGGGAGCCAGTGAACATGCCTTTGTGTTGGGGGATCRGAGTGGGCTCCCCCGGAGTTCATTGCCCTTTGGTATGGTCTGTCCTGGTTTGAATTCCCCGGTTGGCTTTCAGCCTCGTCACTCCCCTGGGGCTTTCCCATTGGTCCCTGCTCCCTGATCCCGCCTTTCCCCCCGGCCCTGGGAAAAACCCTCGGTGAGCCACTGTKCCTYGGATTTGCCTGYYTGCCYTTCRAGGGTGAARATGTAATAAACTCTTGGAATGAAGGAMAAGCAAATYCCCTTCCCGCCTCTTTGCTACTGACTATAATACTGAACCTGCCTGTGCACTCATGGAGCCAGGCAGGGACGGTATTTATTAAATGGCGCAGAATGTTGAGCAGCCTCAAACTGACCATGATGAGCGTCCCAGCTTTGCGGCTGGAATTGAAAGTCCCCTTTCTAGCAGCCATTACCCTAAAGAAGCCCCTGAGTTTTATCAGAGATCTCTGCAGGTAAGACCAACAATCTTCTAGAAAAAGAGAAGACTGGTCTAAGTCAGTAGACCACCCTCGACAATTTTATTTGACCCCCGAAGGTAAATGGGTCACTTTTGTGTCCTTTTTTGTTAATTTCCTTTTATCTCGAGGGTTGGGAAGAGAGGGAGATGGGGGCAAAATTGTCTCGTCTCCTATGGGAAGCGTTTCTCCCAGTTCTAAAAGTCCTTGTTCGGGAAAGTTTTCGTTTTACTAGGGAAGGTTTAAAACATTTTGTTCAGGGGCTTTTTAAACAGTGGCTAGTTGAGTATTTAAAACGCTTTGTACGATGGTTGTTTATGTCGGGAAAAGGGTATTGGCTTTATCAGCTAGCAAAAGGTATTGATAGTTTTGTAAAACAGTTTAAAAATGTTAACCCCAGTTTAAAAAACTCTTTACCATCTCCCCACCCTTGTATTCCTGTTCCTCCTCTCCTAAATCAAGGGAAACCGAGAGAAAGACCCTGCACTTGTGCACAGGCTTGCCACCGTCTGCCTGCTCTCTCTCTGTTGCCTTTGTCTTCCGCCTGGAGTAGCGACGGCCAGGCTACTCCAAGTTCTGTCCCAAACCCCTTCCCTATACCTAATTCCCCGGTTTTCCCCACTTCAAGTTTGTCCCAAAGTCATAGCAGCATGGTCCGACCTGCGATCCAGCTGCTCCCTTTGTTTTCAATTCTCCCGCCTCCATTCCTCAAAATGGCGGCGGCCACATGGCGAGAGCAGCGTGCTTTTCACTCCCGCGCGCTCCCCCTCCCCAATCCGCTTCCGCCCACGTTACCACGCGCGCTCCCTCCGTCCCGGGCCCCTCCTACACGCCCATCGGTGCTGTGTCGGGTCYCTCTCCTCCCGTTGGGAGTCCCCTGCCAGCGGCAGACACTGCCTTTCCTTTCTATGCCCCCGTCTTCACCRGCAGCCCCAGCCCGAGCCTCGGGCGGGGGAGCAGTGAGCTGCCAGCGGAGCCACCCCAGCCTCACGACCCCAGCGAGTTCCAGCTACGGTCGGGGGAGCCCCAAGCCGAAACCCCAGAGCGGCGCAAGAGCCAAGCTCAAAGGGGAATGCCGGAACAGCCAGCCGAAGGCGCCCTAAAGCTCAGCGGCGGCTGCAGCCCTAAGCCACACTTTCCCCAGCGGCCACGCGGGAGCTCTGAAGAAAGCCCCGACGAGCCGCAGCCGCCGGAGAGAGCGGCACTTGGGGACTCCCTGGAGTGCTTTAAACAGCCCTAGGAGGTTGTGAACGAGCAGAGGCGGGTGCCAGACRGGTCTGGCCCCGCCGCTTTTGGGAGTCCCGACAGCACTGCAGCAAAAAAGCAGCATGCTCAGCCCAGACAAAGGGCTGCTGGCTGCTTCCTTCGGTCTGCTGACCGACGGCAGACCTCCCTTCCCCCGCGGCAGCACGGACGGGGAGGCGCGCGCCCAGCCGCTTTTTTTCTCCCCCGTCGCCGCTGCCTCAGAGCCGACCCGCGACCTCTCGCCAGCCCGTGCCTGCCTGCTTCCCTCTCCCACCAAAACAAAGAGACGTTCAAACCAGCCACGCGGCCAGCCCGAAACAGAAAGCCGCGCGGCCGCCTGTTGCGGGCCGCCCCAGCCAGCCACGTGGCGCGAGACTTAAAGAGGCACACCATTCTTGGTGTTAACCTAGTGAACCTGGCTTCCCCCGCTGCGGCAGKGAGCTGGAAGCAGCTCCTGCGAAAACGCTCTGCCTCTGCTCGCCCCAGCCCCTGTTTGACTATCGTAGCACGGCTGCGCTGCGCCCAGCCCCCGCCGGCCCTCCCTCAGCTTTGCGAATGCCCTGGGGCTCCAAAGTCTCAACAGCTGCCGCTGCCCTGCGTACCCAGCTGTGAAAACCCCGCTCAAGTGCTGCCTCTCGCCACGACCCTGCCCGCATCTCCTGCCCCCGTGCTGCATGAGAAGCAGAAAAAGGGGGAAGACAGCAAGACTAAAGCTGCAGAACCCCAAGAAAGCTGCGAGAACATGGTGAAAGAAGCAGTAAATGAAAGCAGCCCCTAGAAGCAGCTAGAAAGACAGAGCAGTGACTTCTCGAGTTGTCATGCTGAGTGTGAGGACCTGGGGCAGTCAGAGCAAGCAGAAGAGAAACCAAGGGCCACAGGTGACACTTGAAAGTTGCCAAAGAAAAACAGATCCTGCTCCAGCCCAGCAATCATTGCTGCTGCAGACATAACACCGACCAAGATGAACAGGGTGCAGGTAAAAGATGAAACCACCATGGCCTGGAAAAGAAGACGATGCAAAACAGCACAGATGTCCAGTGTAGAAACAGACACACCATTGAACTGCAGACAAAACTTCAAACGGAAGCAAATGCCAGAGCCTGTGCCTGCATTCACCACGATGATGTCCAGCACCCAACATCTATCACCCTGCTGTC